>JAULBW010028826.1:0-78152 GCA_032358265.1 Vaucheria bursata
ATGTAGATATTGTTGGAAGGATCTTTTTTGTATGTAGGATTAAAGATGAGGAGTGTGCTCCTATATTGTGACAATTAGTTTGGCGTATCATAGTTAAAATTATTTATGAGCATAATGCCTCTGTAGAAAATAATTATTTAGTAGATAAGAAAGCAAAACTGCAATATCACTTCCTTCAGCTGCATGCATTTGCACAGCTTTAAATACTCAAACAAATGTTAAACATGCGTAAATGGATAATGCAAAAGAGTTTGCAAAATAGCTAATGAGTCATTTTTATCATTCCACTAATTGATAAGTTAGACCATAATTATATAATCGAATGCCAGTTCAGTTTTTAAGCTACTCTACACCATGGAATGGAATTGAAAATATTTGCATTTTTAAACAGATTTTGCATCTTCCCTACAAAATTTTAAGTTTCCTTGCATTTAATTAAAAATTGAAGTTGCCTAAAAATAGTATACAATAAAAATTCAAAAGTATATGAATTATACTATATTATGAATCTGTCTTCACTACTTGAACCATTTGAGTCGAAATCTCTCGAAAAAATGATTTTTGAATGGGTCTAATAAGTGGTATACACAGTTTTCCAAGAAGTCCTGATCCACAGCTAACTGAATACAGATCAAGCCAAACCGAGTCATCTTGGAAAGGAAAATGGCAAAAGGAAATAAAAAGAGATGAAAAAATGCCAATCTTTTCATTATAAATTTAAATCGCAGTAAACTTCGAATATAACAAATACACTTCTAACGAATTTTTACTTATGACGAATAAACTAAAAAGTTGCATTATGTTAAATTCAGATTCAGGTTTTCTGATATAAAAAACTAATTCCATGGTTCCGAATGGCTAATCGAACCTGAAGTTTTATGGTAATTAAACAGATACAAATTGTTAATTGTTAATTTTAATTTATACAGATTATATTTTGTACTTTCGAATTAATGGTATTCAAAAGGTTGAGTCTAAATATTCAATGGATGAAAATTGGCATCTTAGGTCGGTATTATTTTTTACGCATAATTAAAAGTCTAAATTTACGAAATACATCCTTAGAAAAATTTAAATACAAATATTTGTTGAAAAACTAGAAAAAATTAAAGTATTAAGCTTACGGTTTAAAAATAATTTGTCTACTTTGACTGATTTCAATTACAAAGGTGCAGAAAAGCCTAAAAAGTGCATCAAAGTTATAGTCCTTTATATATTTAAAACATATGAGGGATTATTACTAATATATATATATGTATATTTCATGATGGAGATGAAACATGCATTCAACATAATTTTATGATGCTGTTAGATAAAAAAGGAAAATAATATTTTACCTTTTGGATGCCACTCTACAGTAAACCTTTCTTCGCCTTCAAGCAAGTGGCCTTTCAAAGTGCTAAAGGCAATAGTACTATACAGCCCTTTTGAGGAGCAATCTATTAGAAACGAAATATCAACAACACATAAACTCCGATGAAATTTTAAAAGTTATCTTTCAAAACATGCAATTATAGGTGCCAAACAAGCAATTTGGATTAAAAACAGATGACTTGAACTTACAAATGTTAAATGCATTTATTTTTCAAAGCAATTTTTAAATATTATCGTGATGCTAAAACGGTTAAAATATATTATTTGAGATAGGTGCCAATAATTTGTTATTATTCGAGGTACTGGTAACAATCCTTCCTATGGACTAATATTTTATTAGAAATTTACAGGTACTCTAATAACTCTAGCAATTAGTGCTATTATCTATCTGTTTAAATATGCTGCCATTCGTAAAATATTCAAGGATAAGTACAAAAGGCATTGAAAATGTATTTTTAATCGAGACTGAATGTTTATAAAGTAGCCTAAGAAAAGACTTTTTATGATTATTTTCTATTTAACCATGAAATTTGATAAAAGGTTATCAAATTGAGAAAATTGATAGCTTGGAAAATAAAAAAAATGATAAGAAGCTTTTGCAACTTGCTTTCTGAAGTTTACTCTTTAAATGTTATAATTGATTATAGTAGTTAGGATTTAATTTATTTAAGATTAATTTTAAAACTCGTTAAGGCCTCTTCTAATGACACTCAAGAAAAGCATTGTGTAACCGAACTATTTTGGTGCATACCTTGAAGAAAACGCGCTTTGGAGAGTGGCTTATTCCAATGTGCAAATACAACCTTACATGGGTTAAGCGCCCAGATCAATTTATAGCATAGAACATGAGTCGCCAATAAAGATCCGCTGTTAAGGTCTATTTCTTTTTCTGCCGTTAGTATGCGAGCCCATGGAAGGCACTTGTTAATTATATCTCCATTTCGTATACAATTCCTCGCCTTTTTATAACAGTTCTTGCCAGTTCCTATTCGTTGCCTTCTCCTGTTAACGTTGAATTTGTGCGACCCTTACAGTTTCAAAGTTGCATGATTATTATTTAGACATGTCGATAGACAGTCAGTGATGGAATGACTGGAAGAGTCAACGCTGTTTGCAGAAACCAAATGCAGTTCAAGATTTGCAGTCAGATAGGAAATGCTATTTACCTTTTTGAAGCAATTCTTCAGTTATTCCTGGATGTGGATTGTTAAAAGTGGTGTTGTGAAATTGATATAAATATGTCTCTACTTCACTGCTACTGTGCTTGAAAGGACGAATACGAATGTTTGGGAATGAAGCAGCAACTACATTTAAAAGCAGCAGAGAACCAGTCGCCCATAGAAGTTTTAAATTCATCAAATATGAAAAATATTTAGAAGAGTCAAACTACAAATATTTCTAAACGTTAGCTTTACTTGTTAAACTGCTACTTTGTTGCTGTAAAGTTACAAAGCCCCGTTCAGAGAATCAAAGACAGAAAATATCTGATACGGAGTTCTCAAATAACTCAAACAAAATGCCTTTTGGGTACTCTTACTGAATATGCTGCATGGATTCCAGCTTTCCCAAGAAATTTGATGGTAATCTTTTCTAGTAATATATCTCAAGTTATTTTAGTACCCAGATTTTAAACGTTAGTGCAAAATTTACTTTTAAATGGAAAATTTATATTTATTTATATGCTACTGTATTCTCTAATCTAATTCTCAAACTCCTTGCTAGTGGGACACACTTCAAAATCACCGCAATATTCTATTACTCGATGAACTTCTTATGCTGTTGATATAAAAAATTATCAGGTTCCAAACTACAGTTGAGGCATATTAAGTTGCTTGCCAAATTACTTAGAACATAAATGTAAATGAGAAATGATATTTTCTAGATCATCTGGATATGTAAGCCTTCGTTTAACCTCTTGAAGTGTTGCATGCTAAAATTTCTTATAATTATATTGTAGATACAGTTTTCTCAGAAACAAATATTAAGATATATGTCAAGGACAAAAAATATAAGATTAGGATTATCCTATTCAAATTTTGATGAAAACTTAGTTATATTGAGCTTCTTTTCTACTACTACTCACTACACAATTTGTAAGAGCTTTAATATCAACCACTATGGATTTAGATGATGCTTTTAATGCTATCATGCATTAGGTACACCCTCAAATTGAAGTAAAGGCAATCATATTGTTAAATATCAATACTTTCCAATGTATTGTACTTTTGCAGTGACATTTACTAATTGCTGATTTGGCAACATGTTGATGAGTTGCAGTGTAAATAAACTTGCATAAAATTTAGTTTATTCCCATATTCTGCATTTTTTCAGTTCCTCTTAACTGGCTGGTTTTTATGTCCATATTATTTTTACTGCCATAGATAAAATTTATCTAGAGCAAGTCGCTTAAATACCATGTAGTGTGATGGATGGAAATAAGATAGCCTTAGTTATTTGTGAAGAATACATAGCGGAATTTGGGCATGGTTTGGTTAGTACGTAAAATGCCGTGATCAGGTCAACGTGAACGACATTATGTCGACGCTATGTCAACGTGAACTTACGTACATAAATCAATTTGAAGTGAAATTAGAGCTCAAACCAATAATTTTTTTGTGAACCTGCGCAATACTGCCATGAATTTGTCAACAACATCATCTAATCAAAATATTTTTATTGGGCAGATTTCAAAGGATTTAGATTTCTCAAGATAAGTCTTATTGCTGTTATGTTTGGTGGCAGCGGTTCAAATATAAATGGTCGCGATAGCCCCGATTCACATTCTACATCGTTTAGCGATCACAATGGTCCCGATTCTCATTCCTTCTCTTGCGTAGAAAACTGCAATTATGCGCTACCTGAGGTATCTGGATCTCTTTCTAGCATAAAAAACATAGCTACCACTGAACCGTTTCCTGTGGAACTTCGAGGTGCGAATCCAGTCGTTATATCGTCGGGCGAGCTCGAAAATAAAATACAGCGAGCCCCTTATCGGCCAACTCGTGAAACTGAAAATATTAATTGTCGGAAAATGAACACAGAAGAGCTGTTATTTTCAATTTCAGCTATGGCCGAGTATTGTAATAAATCGGTTGAGGAGCTGAGAGCTGAAGATTATGCTGCCAGGAGAAAAATTGTATGTTTTTTAGGTAGCATAAGTCATATATTTAGTCATAATTGACAAGTAGTGCCAGAAAAATATCAAAACCGTTTTCTTAATAATTTAAATCTATTTGGAATGACTTAAATATTTTGTGAAGCTCTACTTTGATGCCATGTAAATTGAAGGATTACTGATTTGGATTGTAGTTAAATTTAAAACTTAATTTTTTTGTTGAAAATGAAATTCGGCAGAAAATTATCATACATGCTATATAACATATAACTACTGTTTTTATCATTATGTTTCAATGTGCAAAAAAAATGTTGACATAGATGTAGTGCTAGTGATAATACTTCCTTCATATTTCATCTTACATGCAGACCGAAAATATGGTTATTAATTTTTATACGTTTATATTTGATTAGCTATTTTCCAATTTTTTTCTATTCTTAAGAACTCTGGAACATCGGAATTGGATGGGTCATGCACTGGTACCAGTATTGTAAAATATTGCACTACCGTAAATACTGAATTCTTAAGAGGGATTGAAAGAGCGACTGGCACCCAGGATGTTTACATAATCTCTATTTCAGCAATGGAACAGTATGGAAATTTATCTGTTGAAGAAATCAGGGCCCAGGATTATGCAGCTGGAAGAAAACCGGTACATGATATTTTTGTATACTGATCTATGTATAAATGCCGTAATATGCGCTACGTACTGATTTTGAATTGGTTCACATCTTTGATTTTATAAGTAATGCTTTTGATCTGATAGATAATATTGAATTTTTAGCTTTAGAGCTGATACAATATCCGCTTGAAGTTTAAAATTGGTTCAAATGATCTGTAGATTGTTTTAGAGACATTTCTAGAAGAGCTTATATAAAGTTTTATTTGGTAATTGTTTCACAGTTTTGGAAAGTTTTTGATCATTTGAAAAAGCAATACTTGCATGTATCGTTAATTTACCCAGAGTGTGTTACTATAGAAGCGGGTATTCTCTTCAACTGGAATGGACTGTATTTCTACATATTTATGTATATTATTGTCATGATATGTTCTGGATATATCAGTAGCTTATGAAGGCTAAGTGTTCTAATAGGTGAAAGGTTGCAAACTTACCTAGTATAGCATATTTTCAACTCAAATTTAATTTTGTGAAAAATGATTCAATTTTTAGAATGCATGTCAATATTTTCCAAAGCATAATGCATCAGTATCGTTTTTGAGATTCAAGTAATGGTCACTATTGATAATAGATTAAATCTTTGCATACATATGTATATTTCCATTTTTATCTTAATTTTACCATCTTCACGGCTTTCCATTTCATTTGCTGATTTTTGATCATATTAGAAATGTTGACTTTTCTAATGAGCTAAACGCATTGCATCATAATATCATGCACTGTTAGGCAGGCTCCAAATGTCAATAAAAAACAGGATTTGACCATTGCAGCAACTGTCTTAGTTGCATATTTTTTCCAGAAATTTTTATTGATTTTTATTGTTTAGGGCAGCGCTGAATTTTTTTCTATTGCTCCTATAGAAATGTACTCTGCTTTATCAGTTGAACCACTTGGATTTCCAGGTACTTCACAAATTAGATTGGAAAATACTACATTTCCCAATGTGAAAATAGGCCAATTTGATGGAAAATTGTAGAGCAATCGAAAAATTTCCTGACATCTGAAAAGAAGGTATAAATGATTGTCAGCATGAATTTTCAATTGATCAAATTTATGTATGTTTCGGTTCGAATTAAGTCTTTCATATAATTTTAACTGATTGACTATCGCAAAAAAAATCTTTTGTACTCCTAGGTACAAACTATACTCAAATAGACCCTCAATTCGGAGTAGATGTAAAACCAGTAAATAATGTAAGGCACGGTACAGCGCACATTGCTTATCACCCCACAATAAATCCAGAAGATTTGGATTTTCTTATGTCTATATCAGCAATGAATGAATACAGGAATAAATCGGTGGAGGAGCTGAGAGCCGAAGACTACGAAGTTTTAGATGATTTATAAATAATGAATATGAGTAAATTTTTAGAAACTTGAGGTACTAAGAGTTTTGTATAGATTAAATTGAGTGACAAAATCAAATTAAAAAAAATTCTAGTGTCTGATATAATTGGGTTATTTTTATGTTGGACTTAATTGAATTCTGGAGAAGCTTCATGAAGTTTGAGTGTTTCAGAATGTTTATATTTCTTCAAGAACCTTTTATTTAACATTAATGCTTCTTATGTGATGAATTTCAAAGATTGAAGCTCACAAAGAAAGGAGTATTATTAATTACGAAAATATATTATTCAACTTAAAAGAGATTACTGCATAACAATGTTCTAATAAATTTTAACAGAAATGCTTCAATAAAGGCCACTGCTCTGTGTTTTAGCATAGTCGACAGTTCAGATTCAGAGCGATCTCATATAATGAATGGCTGCAAAGGCGTTACTCTCAAAACCGAAAAAATTCACCAAAATAATAGCCCATCTGTGTGATTTGCCTTTGTAAGAAAAATCAATGGCTTTCAAAGATGCACAGAATTAAATCAAACATTTTTAAAAACCGGAAAAATCATTGAAATCAGTTACTGCTTACTGCCTAAATGTCTCAGTCAAATTAACTTTTCACTTGAAATTGGAAAATAAATGAAACTTGATTCAAAATTGAGACCCATACTTATAGCTCGTGATTACATTCTGGGTGTCTTTCTGTTAAGTTAAAAAAATTATCGCATTCAAAACTTTAAGTGGAGTTCGATTTTTGTTGCACAAAGAATTGCAAAATGTGCACAGGTGTCAGGAAAAATAGAAAAGGAGGAAAGAAAAGTTACAATGCAGGGATTAAGGTAGCAAGACAGTTACCTTGATAATGAGATGCAACAAGGGTAAGATAAAGGAAAGGGGAAAAGAAAAGATGGTAACCAAATACGCATGCATACACGCACATATATATATATGTTAATACTAAATGAAATGATAGGATCCAATACAAACACGCTTAGAGAAAGATGATACAGAGGCAGAATTTCAAAGGAAAGTGAAAAAAAGACTTTTAGTAGTTAGAAAAGAGTCAGGAAACCAAAATAGATTTTCAAGATTAAGTATGTTGTAGATGAAAGTGAATTTCCAACATCTCATAGATTTCTGGTAAATACCATTGATAATTGTGCATTCTAACAGGTTATTAAATATCGTTGCATGCTAAAAAATTTTAGAAGTGATAAATGCTACAAAATGTTAAATTAGAGGGAACGCAAATTACCAGAATTATCAGGAATTGAGTTGTCAAATGAAATTTAAAAAGTGAATTATTGATTTAAAAGTACTAGCAGATAATGAAAAACAATTTTGAATAGAAAATGAAACAGCAGCTGTAATAGCTTTTAATGGCAAGCTGGCAAAAGTAATGTTAAAATAATTGCGCAAATGTTGAAATAGGCAAAAATTATTGGAATCAGTTTGCCAGAAAAACTGACTATTCAATTGCATTACCAAATTTTTGTCTCAATGCTAATTAAATCATTCTAAATCTGCATTTTTTTAACAACTTTAATCAATAAATATTCAAAATTTTTTTGAATTTAAATTAACTAAATCTGAAGCTTTTTTCAATGCCTATTAAAATGTAACTTTTAAAAAATTATGAATAAAAATGAAAAAAATTAGCTGAAGTTCTGCAGATCTTCAGCAACTTGCTAGTATTTGACTCTGACTTGTAAAACAGGGCAGACTAACACGTAGTGCATACATGGTATTTGATTTGAAGTAAATGGTATTTCTGGGCATGATTAGTAGGTAAGAAAAAAATGCTTGTTAAGCTCAAACCAAATAGTCATTTATTGCTTTGTATAAATGGCAGGTTTATAAAAAAATTTCAAGATATGGCCGTGTTTCTATGACGTGTTCACTGAAACTGCTAGTTAACCACGAAATGGCATTTGTTGCTGCGTAGCAGTAAAGAGATAGATAGATCTACAAATGATATATGTTTAAAGTGAGACTTGTAAGCCAAAATATTTTTTTGGCCAAACCAGATTCTCTGTGCCTCCAATTAGAATTGGTGCTAAGAATATTATTCAAAACCGTTCAAACCTTTTATAAAACTTTTGTTCTATACTAATCAAGAAAACTAGCAATAGCAGCATATATTATATAATCTTCTGAAGTAGCTAAAGTTAGCTTTGTAGTGCATGTGTTTCAATTATATTGCTACAACAGGCATAGAACGTACACTAAATTTTAGCATCTAGCTACAGCTGCATATGAATGGGATTAAAAGATAGTTACGCCCAGATGATAGGTCCAGAAAAGAAGCTGGCTATAGCTAGTCTTACCATCCACAGTACGTCACATAAAACAAAATTGGTCCACAAGTTCAAATACATGTGCTGCATCAAAAATTCACTTATTTCGTTTCCTTTAGTATGATCTGGATATAGCAAACCAATTTAGAATTCAATTTGTATGATCATCTTTCATTCAAGGTTTATTCAATGTACCCTTTAAGGCTGTAAGCGCTCATTCCAAAAAATTTCACAAAAATAGGTCTGAAACTATATTTGCCCATATATCATGGACTAGCAATAAAGTAATTCATTAAACAAAATCAGTCTTTTCTATCCAGTTTTGAGACGTGTGAGCATGATAAATCAACTTAGAACTAAGGGAATAAAAATGTTCATATTATGGGTGGGATCGGACGCTTTAATTATATACTTTGTTTAAAAATAACAGGCTATTGAGCGACGCACAATTAGTTATCCCCGAAATATGGAAAATTGAGGACAACGCAGTCATTAAATGATGAAACATCAATAACTGAATAGAATACCATTTTTCTAATTAGATAATGCTTATTCTGTAGTAATAGTAAAAAGAATAATAATATATACAAAATAGGCACAAACTTTATAATTATTTAAATTTAAGTGAATTTCTATCGATACATAGCCTTGATTTCTGCCTTGAACCGATTTGTCACTTCATTGCGTTTTACCTACGAGCAAAAAGAGCAAAAAAGTTAGTTGAAGTAGTACTGGTGAAAGTACAGAAGCTGCTAAATTATTTTTAAAACTTTTCAAAAATAATTTTGAAATTATGGGACATACTCTACACTCTGCCATTACAACACAGGTGACCATGTCAAAAGGTAAAAATATATCTTTATCAGGTCAAATTCCAAATTTTAATCATGTTCCTAATAGCCACTGACTTCGATTAGTAAAAGATAGGTTGAAGAAAGGTATTTCTGCCCCTATCGGCTGTACATAGGCAGTTTTGGGATTTTCTATGATAGCTGTAAAATCAAGGCAATGTGAACACAACCCCTAGATGTATGTTTGGAGAAAGCCTTTCAAAGAAGGCATCAAATAAAGAGCTAGCCATTCATTAAACGATTATATATTAATCTATGTTAACACTGACTAGTTGACTATACATGCATAGTAAAGTAGCCTTTACTGAAGCACAGTCATAGAAATACTGTTCTTGGAATATATATCTTGAACAATCTTTAAAAAAGTAAATTGTTGCATTCTTCACTATGGATACTACTCTCTCTCGCCTCTGTGAGCTTTCTCTTTTCAGCATTGAACATAAATATAATACATATTAGTGCTAACTTCCAAAATCGCTCTAAAAAATTGATTAAGAATAAAGATATCAGAAAAGTAATATGAACATAAATAACGTACTTTGAGTGTCTGCGTCATAAGACCATTCACTATGGTAAAAGGCTCAACTTGCAGTACAATATCTTGCACTGTTTCATAACCACGCCGTCCTCTTGCTATATTTTTAAGCTCAGCCAGAACTGCAGCCTTCGCAAACGATATAGGAACACAACATAATGTTGACTCAAAAATTTGATTGTATTGCCATTTATGTTAAGCTCAAGTAATGATAATTCTAACATGTGCGACCTCATGTCTCTGGGATATTACACCGAACTTAATCTACTGAGGTCCCTACTAGGCATTCCCCTTGAAACCCAGGACATAGTCAATATTGCCCCATAAACATGGAAAGTTTCATGCAATAATACCATCAAAAACTCAATTTTTAATCAATTGAAAATCATAATTCTAAGTTTTATTATAGTATGTTGGTGGTTTGTATTTCACAATCAATATACATGCAGTTTAGACTTGCCAATCTGAAGGGACTGGCAAGGGTGTACAGATCGAAAATTTGGATTGGTTGAGAGTGGAAATTAGCATATCTTCATATATTCAATATAGAGATATTAAAGAAATCAAAATCACCTCAGAGGAAATAGACCATCCCTCAAAACCAAAGATTGCTCAATTTGATTAATCAAAAAAGAACTGCGATTGAAACCAATTTCTATTGGCTGATGTTAACATTTCTGTTTTATTAGCAAATTTTTGAAGGAAATGCTGATGTTTGAAGCTAATATGTATTTTCAAAATATGGTGCATGTTACTTAGGATTTATCATTATGAAAGTTATGGATTAAAATGAATATAAATATATATACTTCATGATATAATATTTTAACAGTAAAATAATGCCATATGTTTTAGATTGGTTCAAAAATTGTCAGTCCTTAAACATGAACATAAAATTTGATGCATGTCATGTGATAAAGATTTTGACACCTTAATTTTGGGTGTATCGATCACACTGACAGCCTCCTTCATTTCTTCAGGGCTTCCTTTGACCCCTCCAGTGAGGGGCGTCGACCCCACCAATGCATTTAACTTTTTACCTTCATTGGACGGCAATAGCCCTGCACTAACCAGCCCAGATGGGCATACCACCACTATTGCCCCCAAGAATTTTTCATCTTGGCCCAGTAACATAGCCTGTTCAACCAGTTTGCTACCCCCAACAATATCGTTTTCCAAGGGCTATACATATAAAAAACTATCATTAATGACATACTCATATGTATTAAATGTTTAGCATTTCAGAATGAACTCTATAACAATTATATATTTAAGTTTTTATTATATGCTGAGTATGACGTTCGTAAGACTATAAACTAAATTGGTAAGTTTTTGCATATGAGATAAAAGAGTACATAATTATTTGTCCTATAACTCTTCTAGAACAATATTCATTTTGAAGTAGTTACAAATTTTACCAATAATATTGCTCTTTTCTTCTTTGCATATGTATTGAGCTATAATTATATCATTGCAACTACTTTATCTAATCTATCAAAACCATGTCTCTATCATATACATAGGGCAGCTACTGTATCATGAAAATGATGAACAAGCCAAATTAATTATCCTCAACAACTGACGCTGTCTTTAAAAATCAACTTTTTTCTGCTGTCTAAGTATAGATCTATAATATATATGAAGTCTTAGGCATTTGAAAGTAAAAAATGAACATAAATACGTAAATACCTCAGGTTCTACATTCTCTCCATTACTGAGAACAATCGTATCTTTTGCCCTTCCAGTAAGAATTAAGTCGCCTGTGGCCGGGTTAATGCGTCCTAAATCACCTGTATCGAAATACTGCTCATTGTCAATAGCTGCTTTTGTAGCCTCCTCATTTCTATTATATCCAGTAAAAACCTGTATAAATGAACAAACAACAATACGTATCACACTTTTTTTGTATCTTCGCTACCCATCCTATACATACGAATCAAGCATATATTGAGCATTGAACTTATCAAAAGGATCCATTCCAATTTTAAATATTATTAGCCCCTTTAAATATAAATACATATTATTATAAATCTTAATTTTGCTTTTATGTCAAGAAAATCTTCCACTTTTACATATCTGCTATTTTTCCTATAAACTAATAAATTCCACGAGCACTTCTACTTACAATATACAAAAAATATATATTTTCATAAATTTACAGCAGAAATTAAATATTTTCATAACACGCAACATCCTTCGCGACCCATAAATTGTATGCTTCACTTCTCCATCGAGTCAAATAGAATTGAACAATTTTTATGGAGAATGCTGACAAATTTATCGAAAGATGATAAATTATTTAATTACCTGTGGGCCCTTAACATATACGACCCCGATTTCTCCAGTTTTAACTGGCTCCCTCGTTTCTATATGTAGTAGCTTAATGGAGGTATATGGCGGAGGAATACCAACTGATCCCCGAAGGTTATGCTCAGTTAACCGATTTGCTATCACTGGAGAAGTTTCAGTGAGACCATAACCAGCAATAACGCGCTAAAAATAAAAATGTAAAGCATAAAAATTTAAAATATGTATGCTTGAATGCATGGACGCATTTGTGAAAAATGGCCTTTTGAAAAGTCATCACAACCTTAAAAATTTTAAGTAACTTATGACTCCATGAAAAGTCGCTGCACAATATATTTCATTCATCTGCATGTGTCAACAAAAATTTTCATCTGTAGTCAAGTTGAGTAAGTTTTGAATCTTCAGCTAACGGCATGGTAACAATTTAGAAAACAAAGAATGCTACCTAGTTTGTACGAGATACATAGTCCATATATAGGTACATAAGTACAAAATTTAAATGTAGATAAAAAGAACGATACATATGGTAAATTTACCTGACCAATCATATCAAAGAATTCTTCCAAATGCATAGCTAGCGATGATCCCCCTGTAACTAAAACCTTTACTCTCCCTCCCATACCACCACGCACTTTCGACCAAACCAGCTTATCTGCTATCTACATAAATTTCAATGTTTGTTCAACATAAATATACATGGAATATTTGTGAAAAACGATACAACTTTTCACAAGGTCCTTATTTACAAATTTTGGCGTTAGTTGAACAAATTTAGCACATTTGGGTCCAATATGTAAAAAATCAACTTCAAGCATCAACCTGCCTAAGAATTGGATAGAAAAAAGGCAAACAGCATCATAAGTTATGCCATCTGCTCTGCACCTTTCAAAAATAAAAAAAATTGCATTGAAATTCATATATTTGAATTCGTGAACACCGATCTTCACGGTATATGCCTCTACATAAATTCTATAAAGAAATCTTAACATATTTCAGAATTTGTTTCAAGTTGAATACAGCCGTTGTCTAATACATCACATATATCAAGAATGTCAATATAAAATTTCGGTTTGATATTACCTTGTGGAACGGAGACAGAAGCACTAATACAGCAGCAGCCGCTAATTTTCTAACTAAAGATGGTTTCTATAGAAAATAAAAAAATTATTTTTAACGTTTCTCTCAGAAAAACTGCATCAGTATTTCCACATTAAAGAAATACAAATGACATGAACCTATCCCTCTTAGTAGGATAATAAAAAATCCTGTTCGCATGTAGTTATCCACAGACAAATGGTAACCATTAAATATAATTTAAATTTACTGTAAATATTTATTTATGCATGTATACCTTACTTCAAGTCCTTATCATCTAATAGAGTTTTATCTTAAGTTGAATTAACAATCCATAGTATTCCCTTTCCTTGTGCATTCTGTATTTTAATCTCTTCTTCATTTTTTTCTGCCTTTAAATTCATAACTTTTACATTTTTCATAAATATTTCATAAACGCATATCATTCACAGTAATCCTCCTATTAACTTTGTTAATATGGCCATTGAACATCATACTAATTAGTTTGTATACCAATATGAAAACATTGTCAGAAAACAATAATTAACTCACAGCATAAAAAAAGGCATATGAATTTTTGACCTCCTAAGTACTTGTCAATTTAGAAACTGTGCAAATTGAAATGTATACGTATAAATATACTAATATTATTATGCATGTATACATGCCTTATCTGCCATCACCATGCCACTGAGTATGTTTCGGGCTTGCATTGTAGCAGTGCTAACTCGAGTAAAAAATGACACGAGCTTCTGTTTCAGTGGAGATTGTGCACTAAAATTCGACATGGCTCCCTTATAAATGGTCTCTATTAATCGAGGCACAGCCACCAGAAAATGTGGTTTATACTTGGTCAAATCAGATTTAAAGTTTCGAACATTGGAATACACCTATGTTAGAGTTTAAAAAAGGAGTTAAACCATTGGTTCCAACAAATATTGAAGGAAAAGCAAAGCCAGTAGTATAAGGGTACGGATAATGTGGCAGTATAAAATTGCTTTGCTTCCAAGCAATTTCAAAGTTGAGCTCGCTCTGTGACATTCAACCAGTGTCAAGCACTTCGTATCGAGTCGAACTGTCAGCATGATGCAAACCCAAACGACCACAGTACGGCAACAATTCCCTAGCAAGCTGGCATTACTTCGATTATGTCATTTTTCAAACCCGAAAAGAATGATTAGTCTTGGATTTAAATAATTAGCCTCTTATTACTGTTTTGCAAAAATTTGAAAAAGTGTTTGGATTAGCTTATATAATATGACATTACCAAGCAAATGCCGGCTCACTAAGGTGTCTTCATGCAGGGAGGGAGAAGATGCAAGAAAGCATGAACAATGTGAAAACTAACGCGCTAGTACATGGATAGCTTATCCAACTTTCAATATTTATTCAGTATTTATATTACTAAATTAAATCTTTCTTTCTTCCATCTTCGATGACAAAATGCAGAAAATAATACTAGCTCTTTAGTCATTGAATAATTGGAAATCTCAATCCATCCAAAAGTCGGCATTTTTGATGAAATCTGCATCCCCCAATGTGGCTTAACTTATCTACGAACGCCAAATAGCTTTCTATGTACTTGATATTTATTGATAGCAACTATGTGGAAAATAAATATAATTACATGCGAAAGAAGCACTTATGTTTGTGTAAACTTAATACTATGTGAGCATGAAATGCTGCTAATTATTAAGAAAATTAAATGTAACCAGACAGACAGACCGACCGACCAACCAAAAAAATTCAGGACAAAACTCAATTATCATAGTCATAATTCTAGTATAAAAATTAAAAAATGTAGTGAAATAAGTTGAATCAAATAAATTAATTTAAACAGATTGGTAAAAATATATCCGGATGACCAAAACTACCAAGAAATTATGAATGATAATCTCAAATAATTATCAATATATTATAAAATTCATATCATAACAAATGATGTTATATTCGAGGGAAGAAGGTTGGACTTTAATTCGGGATGAGATGGTGGATATAGTTAGCGTTAGCACTGTACAATGTGCATATTTCTCTTGCATATCACATATGCCTAGTGGATCCTGAACCGCTGCTTCGTATATAACTGAAAATAATCTATAAACCAAGAAGTTTTCAATGCCGAATACTATTTGGTTAAAGCGCGAATAGTACTGCATTCTTCTTCTATGGAAAGCATTTGATGTACCTAGAAATACGGATTCACATGCATACATACCATTTCAACACCTCTCGAGAGCATATAGTACTCGGCTGTCCTTTCAAAGATGTGCCAACATGGCAGTATCGATACGAATGTATCACCTATCCAAGGATCATATTTACCACCATTTGCTCTGTTGAAAGAATTATTAACAACCTAAAAAGTAAACATACATTGTAACATTGATATTCAATAAATAAAATTTGTATTGGTAATATATAAGAAAAAGATGAAACTGTATGCTAATATTTATTGAAATGGAAGAGAAGATAAATTCTCAATATGAACGATTATTTTTAACAAAAAATTGTGCAATCAAATTTTACTACCACTTTTCGGTTTTACGGTATTTATCGTTTTTTTGTAAAAAAATGTTGCAAAATTATCGTAAGTGTGATGCACGTTGAAACCATTAAATCATATGTAGTAACAAATATTATTAAACAGCTGATAACACAGTAACAAAAAAATGATATTAATATAGTTTTCTACTGTTAGTATTTCTTGTTTTAGCCTTGAATTTGATTTCCCAATGTAAAATAAAAAAGTGAGATTACCATGTATATTAGGCAAAAATTGATAAGCACGATATGGAATAAAGCAAATACCAAGGTATAAACTTACATTTCACAAATAATACGAGTAAATTCATCACCATCAAAATACGGCAAAGTTGGATGCAAGAATGCTGCATTACCTTCATACGTAAATAATTTTTCTAAAAAATTTTGTACTCATCGCTTAAAAATTAAAAATTCATTACCTGATGAAGAATGTTGGAATGCTTTAACACCACCCCCTTAGGCTTACTAGTCGTTCCGCTCGTATAAACCAGAGTTGCAGGATCGTCAGTTGAAACTTCTACGTGTCTATACGGATATTGCATAGCTATTGCCTCTTGAAAAGTAAGTATCTAATAAAATAAATTAGTGGAATTATTATAGTAACTTTGGATCTAACGAATTTGCTTTTACAAATTTTCACTAAAAATGAAAAGTCATACTGTGCTAGCATCAACTTCAGATTTTCGGTTATAACTTTTCTGGGGCATAGCAAATCAATTCGGTGTTTCTGAAAAATATATTTTACTAGATGCTTTTTGTAGATAGTATTTATATGAAAAACATCATATGAAAGCTTGGTAAATGTAGAGAATGAGCTAATAAATAAAAAGATTACAAGATAAAATAATTATCATCAGAGCTATTTTTTGGGCTCCTGGATCGTAAATGCGAAAAGAATAATCTTTTATGAAATGTCTATCTGTGATTGGTTCACTCAAATTCCAATATTTCCATTAATATATTTTGAACATCTTTTCACTATGTTTTATAAAATTTTGATAATATTGAGTAAACGTGCACAGGAAGCCACTTAATAAAATAAGGATTTTCAGTACAAAGAGCGTGCACTCAAATAAAAGAATGCCTGATCGGAAAAAAACGTACTATGGTGACTCATAATAATATTTTTTTGTTGAAAGGTCAGATTCCAGAATAATTTCTAAAAGGCTAAGATAGATTTTAAGTAACTTAACAGCCGTTTTAACACTTTCACTAAAAATTTAGCATCCAAATCAGCCCTTGGAATATAAATGAACCTAATGAATACATCAATTTACCATTAAGACGATTTATTCATTAACACCTAATATTGGTGTATTACAAAAAGGAAGTTGCTGTGGAGACTGCACGTCACTTAACGGACTACCATACAGGCACTAAACAGTTGCATATACGAGCTATACATATGAAAGCATCACCTTCATATCTGTTGGTAGGTTTAACTCCTCTCGAATCTGAGATCCATTCTTTCCTGCAGCATACAGCACTACTGCAAACTTGGGGCTTCCCTGATATATTAAAATTTAACGAATGCAGCATCTGTACTCCATTGAAAAGTTATGTCAAAGGGAAAAAATTCATAAAACACAAAAGTACATATAACTTTTAATTACAGCGTAACCTTCATAATCAGCTAGCATTCTAAGAAGTTACAAAGCTTTCAGATTGTGCAAAATTAGCCTCACTGCTGTATATATTATAAAAGATAACAAATATTTAATAGTATGCATGGTTTTGAAAGTAAAGTACAGATAATGCACATGCTACAATTTTGAGTAATATCAGGCTCTACTGCCTGCAGAAGTGACGTACATTTCTCTTCAGAGTACTTGCACAATCGATTACATTCATTTCAATATTTTTTCACTGAATTATATGTATCAAAGCTGAATAAATGTAGTGCTAGTGGCTCATGATGCAAACATTACAAAGAGCCCTACTATACTCCCCCCCTTCTCCCAAAGCAAATGCAAAATAAGAAAAGTAACAATTTATCGAAAAACTAAATCCCAAATATCACCCTTTAACTAATGCAAATAGAAAAATTTAAAACCAAAAATACAATGACTTTTTAAATCCTGCATTGTATAATTTAAGGAAAGATAGTGAATACAACAAAAACCTGTCCCTAAAATATACTTGAACTCAACTAAAAGTGTTAACAAAGCTATACTGATGGAATAAAAACTTTCCACAGCGGTAAAGAGGCAATAACCTCAGTTTGATCTCCCAATAAAAGAAGCTTGAACGATGCCATACTTCATTGACTTTGAATTTGTGGCGGAAAAAAATTCACTAAGAAACAAAAATATATCGTTTGACTTGGTGACTCGAGTAGATACATTCAAATTTAGAACATGATAAATGACCCAATAAGGACTTGTTCCCATTTGCATGATTCTTTTTAAAATTTCAAAATTAAGATCTACACTTGCAAAATATCCACCCATTTTGACAAAATCTTTCATTATGAACCTTACCATTAATTGGACAAGTCTAATGTCTTTAGGACGGATAAGTATAACGAATTTGAGATGTAATTAATTTATTTTGTGGTCTGAATACATTTCTTAGTTCCTAGATATATTCTATTAAAGTTTAGTACATGTTTCCCTGAGAGTCCTTTTCCAGTGAAATAAAGCTTTTTTAGTAAATCCGCTTTTTCCACAACAAGCCCAATACTTTGGCTATCATCGAAAATATACTGCAATTCTTCAATCGGAGCTGCGACTCCTCGAACCTAAAATAAATAGAAATTACTATTAAAATTTGCGATTAGTATGTATAAAGATATATATGAGTAATAAGCTGTAAATAAATAAAAATGAATTATTCTTATGAATATAAATTTAAAATATTTATTTTAATTGTACGACTTTTGATATTTTAAGGATACTGGTAGCGCACCAGCATATAAATAAACTATAAACAAACCTTTTAATTCATTGAATAATTAGAAACGAGTTAATTTCAATTACCGACCAATACAACTTGTAGGGTGATAAGGATTAAAAAAAGAACGGCATCATTTTGATCTTATTATTGCATTTGAAACATGGCAAAATTTAAATTCGGTTCATGCAAGTAAATGATGCTGGTGGCAGATTATGATACAACTGTATTCAATACCTTCATCATTACAATCTAAGGAAATCTGCTACCTAAACTTGATTCATTTGCTCTTTAATTTTAAGCAGACAAATTGGTTTTTATCTAAAACGAATAAAACCATGATAATCGATGAGTTTAAAATCTTTGGACTGAAAATTTTCAGCCCAGACAGAGGACTTACACTAGACTGATATAAAGATGGTTTACCAGTGCACTGCTACTCTCTTCATTTTCTTCTATTTCATTTGGCAATGTAAAATTAACACTTGACAGTTTTGTGCTGATAATTTAGGCAGTTCAAGGTATTTGTCGTTTTCATAATATTGCAAAAATAATTTGACAGCAATAATTTTTACTGAAAATAAAAGAAACTAGAGTAAATATCGCTTTCCGTTCAAATTTAAAACCTGCACCTTAAAATGCAAAATGTATTTTAAGGTGGTGCTAGCCATTCATTACAGAATTACATATTAGTTCATATTGATACTGACTTGTTGACTGTACATATATAGTACCATAACCTTTATTAAAGCACAGCCATAGAAATTGTTTTTAAAATACTGTTTTGAAGCAATCTTAATTTGATGCTGAATGTTGAATTTTTCACAGCTAGAATTCATTTCTTACTGTCCCTTTATTCTATGTGAGTTTCTTATCTTTGAGATTTATAACATAAGAAAGTGAAAAATACGTTCATGTAAATATATGCATAAATACTAAACCCTTACAGCATTGCAAGCGCCAGTCATCATGATTCCTTGCTCCGTAGTCAACCAGCGATTAGAGTTTTCAGAAAAAACACTAATACAGTCTAATGGTTCAACTCCCAAATGCTGCATAGCACCAGCTAAATATCGAATTCTATCTTGCATCTCTGAATAAGTATATATCACTGTTTCTCCGCCATGGAGAGCATCAACAATCTGTATGAAAAATGTTAAGTAAATAATCTTAAGAGACAAGTTTGCCCCACGTTCCTACAGAAAATGAATGAATACTGAAACAGATGGAAAAGAAAATACGTTGCATAAAAAATTATTTTCCACTGAAAGTAAACAGTGATTTATACTTTTACCTTCTCAGCTTGTAGTTTCTTAAATGCTATGGAATTCAACACTATCATGAATTAGCTCAAACTTGAAGCATAAAACTTTAATATTTCCATGAATAATGCTTGTTTAAACCATAAATTACTTACTGCAATTTGATTTGGAGATTGTTTAGCCATATACTTCCATATATCTGGAAGAATTTGCAGATCTTCCTTTGTCGGTGATAATCTCCGGTATCCTTTTCCACCGACTGGACTTGAAGTATTGGCCACCTCTGAAATTTGAGGTTTTTGAGATTTAGGAGGCTTAACAGGCGCTGCTGCCGCTGACATCGAAAGTCGCATCGCGACATTCTAGTTGACATTCAACAAAGAGAGAGAGATGGAATAATAATGCAATAAATGCTTTTCAAATACTAAATTCGTAAATGCTCTTCTTAAAGTTTCAGCGTAAAAATACATGATTAAAATATATATTGAAGGTTTCTTACCTGATACAAATTTGGTATACCAATTTCTCTAGAACTAAAACATTTCTGGGTCGAGGCAACTGGAAATATCTGTTCAAAAAGGACTGATAACATTTTAAAGGTCTATTATTGGAACGTGCAATGCACAGAAAATATAGACAAGCAAAGAAAAAGCCCTTTACCGAAAAAGAACACACTGATGTCACGAAGATAAGAGCTACAGCGACAAGTGGAATTCGCATAACTGCGCAATATTGATATTTTTCTATCTGTACTTCCTTATCGGATCTCGACTAGTGAGGAAGTTGTAGATGTTGCATTCAACTTGTGTCAAGGATCGCTCATTTTTTGAAACGCTCAAAAAAAGTAAAGAATTTCATATACTCGAGTCATAACGTAAAATCATAAGATAAAGATAAAATCGCATTACTAGCAATCCAATTCAGATTAATGGCAGAAGCGAAAAAGAAAGATGTCATTGATCTCAGTAAATATCTTGAGCAAGGAGTAAGGGTAAAATTTCAAGGTGGGAGAGAAGTAAGTGGCGTGTTGAAAGGATTCGATCCACTGGTGAATTTAGTTCTCGACGATTGCGTCGAGTTTATCAGAGGTGAGAACTGGACCTTAGAGGATTCTGAAATTAACCTAACCAAAAATTTCAAAAGTCTCTCTTGAAGCAATTTAAATAACTGGGATGATTATAAATAAGTGTTTTCAAAAAGTGGTGTTGGCAATTTTGATGCCATGCCGCTCTTTACGGAAATTCCACTAAAAAGCTTAAAAAATCGAGATTCTATTGATTTTTGAGGTCGCGGTTGCGAATTCCATGAAAGGTTTATGAGATATGATTAAATTTTTAATTTGCCAAAATTTACTTTAGGAATCTCTGTTGTTTTCGTTGCATGATTCGAATAATTCTTCTTATTTCGTTAGTTAGAAAGTTTGTCTAATCCTAATGCAGCAAAAATGATAATGTATTAAACTAATCTTTCCAGTTGGACTTTAGACAACTGGGATATTTTTAATTGTTCTAATGAAATTCTGTACTCATTTGCTCATTTCCAATTAATATGATGCGCATGCAAAAATTTCCAGAAAATAAAGAAAAAAGAATTGCTTTGATTTTGTCCGCAGTTTTCACAGAGTTTCATCAAATTTCCCTGATTTTTGACGTTTTACTGGTATTTTCCTATGTAATATTTCATATACTATGAGTTTTTATTCATTCCGCAACTTCATTTGTACTGTTGCAGATGCAAGCGATCCGTATAAGATCACCGATAAGACAAGAACACTAGGGCTAGTAGTATGCAGAGGTCCGCAAGTTAGTCTCATATCTCCAATGGAGGGTATGGAAGAAATAGAGAATCCATTTATGGAGACATGACAGCAGCATATAAAATAAATTATTTATATTTTGTACTATAGCAAATTTTGATTTCATTGAATCACATGCAAATCTATTCCATATTATTGACAAATTTCTTCTTTCAGAGCATTTTTCCTGGTAACCAAGTTACTAGAGTAAACTCCAGATAAAATGAATCTGTCGGAACCACCAAATTTTTATTTTTAAATTGTTACACATGAAAATATGAAACTGAACCTCAAAAATATTGCTTTTTTGTTTATTTGGTATCTGTGAAAATTATTCAAAACTGAATTTGATACATCCTAAGTTCTATGTAACATTTTCTGGATAATTTTGGATTAAAAGATGCAAAAAAATTGCATTTTTATATTTATCAAAATGTAAAAAGAACAAAAGGATACGTCACAACATTGTCTAAAACATTTAATAAATATTGCTAAACAAAATATTGCAACAAAATGTCAAGGAACAAGGTTCAATTTAAGGAACCACGTCATCAACATTGAAGGAGAGAATTAAACCATAAACATTTCTTCTTCCGAAAACCCAGCATTTTCAAACTGGTTCAAGGCGCTCTCGCATGTGTTCAAGATGCGTATTTTTAATTCCTCTTTGAACTCTGCTTTCTGAACTTAGATATTTAAAAATGAACAATAACAATTTCTTTGGAACTACCTTTTTTTGTGAGACGCCACTTGTGATGGTGCCATAGATAACTGCATTCCCATGCGCAAGCAGCACATGGGAAAAAAAACTATCACAGGACAAAGTGTAGAAGACCATACTCTGTGCTTGGCATGAACAGTTTCTATTGTATGGGAACCATCCTTGCAAATGTCCACAAATTCAAAATAAAATTTGCTTTTCTCGAAAAAATTCAAAAACATTTACTTTCCCTGCAGGTCGATTTCCACCTGATAGTCCTCTGGCCCTCCCAATTCATGGCATCAAAGCAGCCATGGGTTGATCTCTCCAGATTACATACGCTACTGTTAGTAACTGTAAAATTGTAATTGTAAAAATACAGTAACATTTATTAATTTAACAAATTGTTAACTAACACATTGGTAAGTAGCTGAAAATTATAGAAAAGGAGACATTTTATGAAGAACAATAAAGATACATATCAGCTACATATTTTTTAAACTATTTTGGATAATTAAGATATTTATCTAACAGAGGAGATATGCACAAAAAATAATCCACAGCATTTCAATAGTTTCATTGGTACACAAATCTTATAAAAACAGTCTAAAGTCTATGAAATGTTGCATGTATTAGAGCACTGTTAGATTCAGTGTCATCAATTTTTTGCGCATCTCATAATCTATCTACCTTTAACAGAAACAGTTTTGGATGGGCAAGTCTTTCTTTTATGCAGAATGACCATTCACTTTTACTGAAATTTGAACTTTCCATTTGAGTCAATAGGTACGTACAAAAGTGTTCTATCAAATAAAATCATTTCAATACCTTAAGGACAAAATCTTTTTTCCATTGCATAACCGACAACACTTTAGGTGGAAACAAGAGTGAATACCGTTCATTTTTTTCTCACTTTGTGTCAAAGGAGATTAGATTGAAATCCAAAATTTACAATTTAAAAACTTGAAGGACCATAAGTATTTTTTATATGAAAAATAAAAACTTTCTTGTTTTGTAGTAAAGGCAGTAAACTACAAGACCAAGACATCTTAAATTTTAAGCATGTGTACTTTTACAAAAAATTCAGGACTATAATGCACTGTATACTGAAAACATATTGGCTTTAGCAATGCACAATTTATTGTTTAATTTGGTTTTCAGACAATAACGTTTTAGTTGGCACTACAAGCATCCATTGTATCACACACAAATAGTAGTCATATTGACCAATATCAAATAAATGATTTGTTAGATAATTCTTTTTGTTACTGCATTTGTGTAAGAACTTTTTGTAATATAATTATAACTTGCATTTTTAGTGCAAATTAAAAAGGTATCACTTGCAAGTTTGACTGTAGTTTTATTTTCTGCAACTTGAATTATACTATAACAATTGCAAAAATATTTTTTAGACAAATATCACGTTGCATTCCATTCGATGACTGATTACCAACCAAATTTTTAAAATTTTATTTCCATTAACTTTTTAAATACTTACCAACTTTTATATGCTCATATAGTTTTGCAAAGACTTGCAAAAGAAGGAAAAGGATTGAAGAAATAAGAACAGAACAGGGAAGATGGATAACAGCAATAGAGAGAACAAGAGAAATAATGGAATGCAAGTGTATTGACTTTATATGTATCTCAGTTAAGAGATATGTGAGTGTGTATGTGAATGTGTTTCCACTAATTACAAGAAAACTTGATGAAATATAAAATAACAATTGATGACCAGCTTGAACTTGATGATTAGCCTCATTCCCATTCGCTGATTTGTGGAGAGCCATCAAGAATAAGAACAAATTCCCATTGGCTGATCAGTAAAGAGTCATCAGAATAATTTTCCATCGGCTAATCTGTGAAAGGTCATCAAATTAAGAATAGAACAAAATCCCCATTAGCTGTTTTTGTGAAGAGTCACAAAAATAAGAATAGAGCAATATCCCATTGGCTGCTTTTGTGAAGAGTCAACAAAAAATATGAAACAGAACATAAAGTATAGGATATTCTAGAACATGTGGATCTAAGGCATAGTTGCAGTCCTAACAAGTTTCCAGCTTGTTCTGATTAGAACAGACCTAGCTAAACTTACTATTTTATCACTGCTGCACATTGTAACTGTCATAAACATGTTATCAGAAATGTGCCAACAGAAAGAAGGTAGAACTAACAAGATGGAAGTGCAGATGGAACAAAGACAAAATTTTGAATAACCAAGAAGAATTTCACCACAAAACACAAAGAAATTGGTAGAAAATATGTATTACTAGATGTTGTTTCTGCTATTGAAGCAGAAACAACATAGTACAAAATTGACTATGCAAATTATGTATATACAACTACAACAGCTACTACTATCAATGAAGTACTAAATATGAATATTTACTACAAAATATACAACAGCATTTGCCCTAGTACTGAAAGAGTTCAGAACCATTGCTTGATTTATGCCTGTGCAACCCTATATGCTCAAGTTCTGACAGTAACAAATGACAAAAAAATTTCAATAAAAATTGATTGGAGTTTTTAGAGAAAGTAATGTCTATTTGTATAATCAAGAGTTTCAATATATTGAGTCTAAATGTTAGGACTTAAGCGGTTATAGTCGCACGGGTTGGAATCAAGCAATGGTTCAAGATGCTCTAATACTAGGATAAGTGCATTGTATATTTTGTAGTAATATTCATAATAAGTACTTCATTGAGAGTAGTAATAGTAGTAGTCTGGTGCCATGTATAATTTGACTTAATTCGTGTAGTTTATTTGCATTATGTTGTTTCCGCTTCAGTGGCGGAAACAACAACATAATAATACGTGTTTCCTGTTGATTTCTTTTTGTTTCCTGCTGTAGTTTATCCTGGTAACTCAGAATTTTGTCCTTGTTTGGGCAATAATCTCGTCTTGTTTGTTTAACCCCTTTTCTTAGTTGTCCGTTCGACAACACATTCCTGACACTAAAAGTCATTTTAAAATTTTTAGCATAATTGTAAAGAAGCATATCACTGGTTGCCCTTGTTTTAGATTGATGCACAGCAGCTAATTGATTAAGTCACCATCATTACAATTAAATAGATTTATAATTGTTTCTTTATTTTGTTTTTTTTTATGATTTGAGTTACCTATAGCATTACAGCATTGTACTTTATACTTTTTACTATTTGCTTCAAACTTTATTTTGAGTTCATTTAGAGATTTTAAGCTGCAGCATTTTTGAAGTAATTCATTTCTTTAAGTTCTGAGAACTATATTGTCTTTGTTGGTGTGTCTTGCTTGCATAATATTTTTAAAAAGTTTTTTCTAATATATAAAGTTGTGCTCAGCTGGTGTACTTCTTTCTCAAATACCTTACCATTTCTATTGTGCACCATGTTTGCATTTTTTGTGCTTCAGTTATCTATTTCATCATATAATTTATTTGTACATATGAGCTTGTTCACAAAATTTACAAGCTATGTTGTGTTTATCTGAATTGATCTGTCTTTTTTGTGGTTTGTCCTCTTTTTTTGTTAAGGCATAAAGTTATTAAAATAATAAGTCAGCTATTTATTAATAATATTTAATGGTTTAAAAGTGTTAAAGCAAGAGCTTTTAAGTAACTGTAAAATTGGTGGCATTTTCCTTCTGAGCAGGTAAATATTTATTGTGCTAGGCTGTAAACAGACCAATATTCTTTTCTATTTGCTGTTCCATTTTTAGGTCATACTGTGTCATTTTCCTTTTAGTAAATTTACCAAGTTAGGTAAAGCATTGTGTTTTTTTAGATATCAAGTATGCCAAAAAGACTTTAAATTTATCATTTAAAAAAAATATTGCTCATGTTTTGCCAATGAAAAAAAGGCTTCTTTTATTTTCCTATATGTATATATATAACTGGTCTTCATAATTGCTGTAAATATGTAGTATATCTGTAATAGAGTTTTCTTTTTACATGATACATGTAAGTTGAATGAATAGCATGCTGATTCATGAAAAGTTTTTAAAGTAGTTACATAAAGTAATTGGCAACATCTTTTGCCAACGTAGTCTCTACAGTCATGGTTAACTTGGAATAACATTTATTTGTTACTTTTGTTCATAAACCCTTTCATGGTAGTAATATTTTAGTGTATGATTCTGTCAAATAAGCTCAATTACATAAATTGGAAATTTTAAACAAGTACTAGGAGCACATTTTTCTAAAAAATAAATATAGTACAAATTGGTCAAAAGTTTGTTGAGCTATTGTTATGAGAGTATTTCCAAACAAAACTCAAAACTGTAGCAAAGAATATATTTGCACAAACATAATTTGTGTTGCTGGAAGTGAACATACTTCACAGCAACACACAAATGCTAATCTTAGCCTGTGATCAAAATCCAGCAATGACTCACCTTAAAACTTAGAATTCCAATATGTAGAACAATAACTTGCCATATAACAAGAATTCTACAGCTATAAAATAGAATTAATCTCTTAAGGAGTTTATTCCTAACAATTATGTAATGAATGTATGCTGCAAAAATTCTCAGTAAAATTGATTAAATAGTGAACTGATGACTTCAAATTTTTTTTACCAAAGTTATTTTTTATGATCTTGATGAGCCAAACCTTTCCACTTTTTCCTATGCCTTCAGCTGTTAGGGAGGTTTAGTGAGCATTGCAGCAGCAACAGCTCAGTCCTAATTCAAATCAGTTCATAATTGGATCTGGAAACAGACTATTGTTCAAATTTTGAACTGTATAATTTTTTTGTTCAACCACAAAATGAGCGTATCTTTCTGGATCCTATTGAATATATACATTTTTCAAACTGATGTTATGTCTTTATGATTTTATTGGTTAAAGAGCAAGTTTAAAATTTGAACCATTTTTTACCTAGTACAAGATAAAAGTCTGAGAAAAATGTTATTCACCTTTGATTTATTTAGTGTACAAGTGTGTATTAGACTTAATTGAACTACCATCTGTAATAGGCAAGTTGAATTTTATTTTGTTTCAACTTCTTTAACTCATACTTGATCTAAATTAAAGTCGTAATTATAATACTTCCCCATTTAAATGAAAATATTGTCAACTTGAAAAAATGGTGAATTAGTGACTTTTTGCTCTGTAAATGCTTACTGCACCTAGTTTACTGCTTTGCACATCAAGTTTATTACAACCGGTTTGAATAATATCATCTTTCAAAATACTTGGCATTTGAATATGACTCTTTATCAACTCTGATGCAATTTAATCTACGAAAATTGCGATAAAGCGGAACCGTCGTATTACCCGTGCATGGGTTTATGCATTCATGGTATCTGTACAGTTCATCGAAAAAAATAAATTTAATTAATCATGCATTATTGATTGAAATTTACGCAACAAATATATTATTATCGGCGGCATATATGGCTTTCGACTATCGAAAGATATATATGTTCACACTGCATTCATAATATTTATATTTCTATCGCGATCGACTTTCGTTGTTTCCTGTTAAAAAATGTTTGGAGGAGGAGGAGGATTTGGCTCTCAAAGTCGTGGCTTTGATACCGGAACGCCATTTGGAACACCTGCCGCTTCTACAAGCGCATTTGGCAGTGGGACTGGTTTCGGAACACCTGCATCATCGACATTTGGCACGAAGCCAGGCGGATTGGTAAGTTTTTCAATTTTATTAGTTCTCGATTTGATGCTCATTACCTTGATTTTCGAATTACTGTCTGATTTTAATTTTATTGTCCTAACGAGTTTGTATTTTTTACATTTCTACAGTTTGGGGGAGGCGGAACAACTGGTGCCTTCGGCACTCCAGCTTCAGGTAGCCTTTTTGGAACTTCGTCAGCTACACCAAAATTTGGAACTGGCAGTGGAGGAATGTTTGGAGGTGGTACATCGAATTTCGGATCAACTGGCGCGTCAACGGGAGGTTTTGGACAGGCATCTCCATTTGCGGCACCGGCTCCGAGCCCCTTTGGCACGGCCCCCAGCACTTCTCCATTTGGTGCTGCTCGTGGTACAAGTCCATTTGGTGCTCCTCCGCCAGCAACTACATTCGGTGCCACCGGAGGAAGTAGCCTTTTTGGTGGGGGTGCTACTTCAAGTGGAACCGGTTTTGGAGGCTCTACATTTGGAGCAACTCCATCAGCATTCGGGACTCCTGCAGCAAAACCATCTGGCTTTGGTGGTGGTTTTGGTGTTTCTGGCATGGGTACTGGAACTGCCCAAGTTCCTTACCGTATGACTAGATCGGATGACAAAACATCTGGCTCTCAGTCTGTTCTATTGTGTATTACGGCAATGGACGAGTACAAAAATAAATCAATCGAAGAATTGAGAGCAGAGGATTATGCTGCTGGGAGGAAAACTAGTGGTGGAACATCTTTCGGGGGTACTTCACAATTTGGGCAGACAACTGGTGGAGGATTTGGCATAGGAGCATCTGCATTTGGCACTCCTTCAGCTCCGACTCAGCAACTCGGTTTCGGATCTACGCCATCCACACCTTTTGGTGGGGGATTTGGCGCACCTAGTCCAGCCCCACTTTTTGGTGGGACGCCGGCGCCATCCGCATTTGGTACAACACCAGCTCCTTCTGGCTTTGGCAGTACTTCTTTTGGTCAAACACCTGGTACAGCTTTTGGCGCCAAACCTACAGCATTATTTGGTGCAACTCCAGCACAGCAAACATCGCTTTTTGGAACTCCTCAACCTGCTTCATCGGGGTTTGGTTTTGGTGCAGCTGCCCCTACTCCTGCACCGAGTGCCTTTGGTGCTTCAACTTCCCTTTTTGGAGCCCCTGCTCCAGCACCACAAACGTCTCTATTTGGAGTAGCCCCAGCTGCTGCCCCAACAGGCTTTGGGTTTGGGGCAACTGCTCCTGCCCCCTCGAGTCTTTGGGGAACTTCGGCACCGGCTCCTGTACAAAGTTTTGGTATTGGAGCACCTGCTCCAGCTTCAGGATTTGGCGCTAGTACTAGCTTATTTGGAACCCCTAGTGCTGGCGGTTTTGGGACCGCAGCCCCTGCCCCGACTGGGGGATTCGGCTTTGGACCAGCTCCCACACCTGCACCAGCTTCTCTTTTTGGGGGAACAACTGGGTTTGGGGCAACGTCCGCAGGACCTGCCCAAACGAAGCCTGCTTTTAGCTTGGCTCCTGCAACTTCTGGAAGCATGTTCTCTGGAAGTCTTTTTGGGGCCCCGACTCCTGCTCCTGCTCCAACTGGTGGTTTATTTTCTGCTCCAGCACCATCTGCTGGGGGTCTGTTTGGGGCTGGATTTGGAGTACCTTCTGCAGCAGCTGCCCCTTCAGCAGGTATGATTGCTGCTCCAATTACTAATGCTTATGGAACCACTGTAACAACTTCGTTTGGCGCCGGGGCATTAAGCCAGAAAGTACGTGATGCAGAACAGGTCGGCAAGCAGTTAGAAATTAAGCTGGAAAATGAGCAATTTTCTACCAGTTTTCCTGCATCCCGAGCTAGTATTGCTGGGGAAGTTGCGTCATGGCCTCCTGGTCCTTTTCCTCATATACCGCTCACTACTACTAAAGTTAAACCACGGGCAATCACCGAATCGCGAGTGTCTCCAGGAATTAAGCAAGATCTTCCATCGGGCTTTATGAGTCCATCAGAATTTGTTGGAACTTCCTCAAAGAAACTTGTCATCAAAAGAGAAGTTAATGAATTGAATATACCAGAAACAGTACCCCCATTAGAAGAATCTGAGCAGGGAGATGTTGTTCACCCTAAAGAGATTGTTGAACCTGATCTTATACCTCCTGATCTTTCTCAATTTAAACGCAGTGAAGTTACTCCTGCCATAGTACCAGAATCGATTCAGCTGCCAGAAACTCATGAGGCCCAAGGTCCACCGATTCTTACAAAACCATGCTACGAGACTATTCCTAGCATCGATGAACTTCAAAGATATTCAAATGAGGATTTGAAGCATGTTGAGAATTTTTGTGTGCGTCATTCACAATATGGTAAAATCGAGTGGATAAATCCGGTAGATGTTAGAGGGGCTAATCTTGATGTCCTTGTGGTGATTGACCGTAATGCGGTTGCTGTTTATGATGAACTGCCCGAAGGACAGAAAAAACCTCCTCGCGGACAAGGTCTGAACAATCGTGCTAGAGTTACCTTAATTGTTCCTCGTAAGCCAGGGTCAAACATTGCTGCTCAAACCCGTAAGCTGGAGAATTGGGCAACAAGACGGGGAGTGCTATTTGTGTCATATAATGAGGCTGGTGAATATACTTTTATTACAGAGCACTTTTCTCGTTATGAACTGGATATGGATGATGATAGCGATGAAATAGATTATGCCTCCGAGCTTGGACAAAGTACTTTGGTTCCAGCAGCAAGTGAGTTTCACACTTAAATGTGGTAGCTTCTAGATTTTTTCGTATTTATGGGGTTTGAGAGTGTTGGAGAGATATAAATGATATGACTGCATCAAAAGATTTCATGTTCTATTTATAAATTGTTAATCTAGCATACAAATTTCATGATCGCTTGTTTAAATTTCTTATCGATTAACTACTGCTTTTATTTATATCTGTTAATGTTGATGCAGACTACCATTGTGCTTTAGAGATGTCCAATCTCTGTAACTGTAATTTGTTGAAGTTCATGGCATCCAAGTTTTTATTTCTTTTGAAACATGTGAAAATTACATTACCACAAATATCAAATTTTTGTGGTTTTTTTCATATTGAAATAATACTGTTAAGATGTTTGGTGAATGATTTATACTGACTATCACTACTTCAATCGATTCTTGGCAAATAAATAATCCCTTGCCATAACTATAGTTAAACGTACATTCTTTCTTAGTTGAATTTGAAGCAAAAGAACTAGCTTTTAATTTATTTCAGCTCCAATGCGAGGCGTGGAATATAAATCTACTAAATGGAGTGATAAATTTGATTTCCTATCTATATTAAAAATTTATTGATTACACACGTATACATGTATGCATACATTTTTGTTGGCAGCTGAATTTCGAGTGCCTTATCAGGATAATATTGACTCCATAACTCGAGGCTCTCCTAGTTTCCGGGATTACCGTCTCACTAATGTGACAAACATGGAAGATTCCATTGATGCTCAAAGTAATTCTGGCGACATATCTTACATTTTCGATGAGAAAGAAGCGAATATTAAAAACTCAAGAATTCCTCATAATATTGGATTTGGAAATTATGTTCACCGAGGAGAAACTATTGTTCCTGAAGAGGTTTACGATGACTATTTCCAAGCTGATTCTATAGAAATCTATTCAGCAATTCAACCTCAAAATCGTTTACCTATAGATTTGGGATTTTATCCAGTTCAGTTCTCGTCACTAAAATTGCTACCAAATCGAGATATTTCGACCAACAACCAGCTCAATTCGCCCGAAAAATCGTTATTGTTTTTTCCCCCAATTAGTAAGCGTCCTCTATCATCAGTCATTTTACCAGAGGTGGAATCATCAACCTTAGCTCTAATTGCAGAATCTGAGCATTTGTCAATACAGTCAACTTGGGCGAGCAATACGATGATTCAGCTGGCAAATGATTTTTCAGATGAGAACTCAGTGCATTCGTTTCACTTTCGGCGAGGTTTTAGGGTAGGGTGGGGAGGTCAGGGAGTGTTCGTTTGCCCTGCCCGCAAAAAGGTAACTTTGGTGGGGTTTTGTGGGGGTCTGAAGTCCACGCATTCTTTTAAAATGTACAATATAAATATTGAAAGAACTGGTTGTTTGAGTCAAGGTCTTTCTACGAGTATACAAGCACTAATTCTTCACAAAGAATATTCCAGTATGGATGAGGAAAGTTCTTCGGATGATCTTAACCCTAAGGAAAATTCCAAAGAAAGTTCTACTTCATTCAGGTCGTTGGAAAACTTAACGCAATCTTTTCATTGTTTAAGTTTAGTTCAGGCATTCATTGCACAGCTTGAGAATGAAAATCTTTCTGGAGACATAATATATTCACCCGAGTGGGATATATTGCAGTGGTTGAAGCTTGTAAATGTGATTTGGGGGTGCGAAAAAGACCCGGACCATAGTTCTACATTTGTGCAGACAAATAGTCAAAAATTCACTGCCTTCTCCAATTGGCTACAAGATGCAGTGTCTGTATGTGTGAGAGATAAAAAGCCTCCAGATTCGATTTTAGATGACTATGATCGTGCAATCGAACTTCTCACCACAAACAAAGTAAGCGTTGCAGCGGAAGAATCTTCCGAGCTTGGAAATTTGCGACTTGGAACAATGTTAGCAGTGGTAGACAAAGAAAATGTTTTTTATGCAGAGGAGATGATTAAATCCAATTTGCAGTTGAAATGTGTGGGTAGTATTTGCAAACCGAGTTTGCTGCAATTATACGAATTACTAAGCGGGGGTACTTTTTCCAATTTTTTTCAAATTCCCAGTCTCAATGTAGAATCAGGGCTGAAAGGACTACTTTGGCTGCGCCATATGGCAGTATTTGTGTGGTTTGTGCATGGGCCCAAAGATATACAAACAGTGGTAGAAAATTATTTCAATGCTTGCCGTACAGGCACACCGATGGTTGCGATGCCATTAGCACGGTACCTGTATGATAGCACACATTTCCCTGAAGAACAAGTTGAGGAGGAAAGCAAATTCATTTATAACAACTATATTTTGAATAGCGAGAGAGGATGCTCACTGTTGTACAATATACTGAAGCTGTTTATTGGAATTGGAAGAGTTACGGACTGCCTTGATCCACTGTGCACATCGCCGAATTTACTTGACTACAGTAATTCGTGGTTTCTCATGGAAATTCTATATGCTATTGGGTTTTCATGCTCAATATCCAGTCACATGCAAGTAATTGATGCATTTGTATTTCAATTGGTACAAGCTAATTATTGGGAATGGGGCGCATATGTGTACCTCACAATATCCAATTTGAAAATTCGAAATAATTTGGTTCATAACCTTGTGTTACAACACGGTCATAGCTTACTACAAGATCAAACAGAAGAAAATATTTCTCGGATACAGTTCTTAACAGATCAGTTAAATATTCCGAAGGTTTGGTTATGGGAAGCTTCTGCAATAAAGTTTGCATATAATGAACAATTTTCTGAAGCATTTGATGCGTATGTGAATGCCAATATGGTCGATTCTGCTAGAAGAGTACTAGTTTTACATATCGCACCAATGCTCATATGTCAAGGAAATTCAGCATTATTAACTCTGGGAGAGATGATTCATAGATTACACGGAATTTCAAATTCGGGAATACTATTCGGTTGCGATGTGTTTCAAGATTATATCGAGGCAATCGAGAATACTGCATCAACTGAACAACTGAATTCATTGAAAGATAGGCTGAGAGTTATGAGTAGATTCAAACAGTTCAATGAAAATTTGACTTGCCGAGCAGCACTGCGAGTTATGGGAGAAATGGTCGAACACGATTTATCTTGGGAAACTAAATAATCCTGAAAATTTGTCTTTGAAATTGCTAGAATGTTCGTTTCATTGGAATGTGTGACAGGATGAAGCAAATGCTTTATTTTCACAAGACTTTTGGCTTATGTCTATTGTTTATTCTTAACATATACTAGTGGGCAGCCTCTCGTTCGTACTCGGGATGCCCCCAGAGCCCGCTGAAAAATATGTATACATCAAGTACTTCGCTTGATGTCATGTTAAGAAAATTATGATCGAATATAGATGATTTGGTCCTAACAATTCAAATATTACAGTGACAAATGCAGTTCAGTTTTAAATTTTTTTAAATTGAAAGTCAATATATTATATTATTAAGTAATTTATCTTCTTAATTTGACTATCGAACCCTAATCTCACCTTTAGTTCAAAGGATGATGATTGGCATTGGTGTCATAATGCCGCAAAAGAAACTTGACAATAATTTGAAATTCTTTCTAATATTAAAAGAGTTTTTTAAAACTTGAAAGGCAATTCTCTGGTATAGTTATCGACAATAATTATTTTAGCCTGGAGCAAAAAAAGTTGTCAAGATATCAGTAATTAATAGCTCAAGTTTGCATAGTTCAAAAAATCTACTTCTGATTTTGAGTGGATAAATAAATTAAATAAAAATTGCTATTACCTATTCATTTTTAGTACCATCTTTTATTGTGCATGAAAGTCTTTAGCAATCTTTAAAAACTAAATGAGCAAATATGCATTTAAAAAACTCATATATAACGAATTAATTGAAATGCAGTAAATCTCATAAATCTGATGTCCATCAACAATTCAAACTCCAGCTTATCACATTCGCAAATATGAGATTGAACATTTCTCATTTCAATATTGATATCCTAAAAACAACTATCACCTTACCTTTTACCTATCTGCATAAATTAAAAATGGCATCACAAGGCTTGGTTACATTTCAATGGCATAAAATTATTTTGAGCACAAATTGAAATAGATTCTTTAACCTTGCAATATGACCTCTACATTATTGGAGTTCTGTTGCATAATCGTTGTACATGTTTATCACAATTAGGAACCTAAATAAAAATTGCTGAAATATTGATAGAATTCTTGCATTTTCAGGACATTTGAACAAGTCTCAGTTCAATAAATTGCATTAATCTTGTAAAACCCATCATATTTAAATTAAAACCTACATTCAAATGGACCGCACTAAACCTGAATGAGGTGCCATCACAGTATCTGCATTAAAAAATCTAGATTTTTGCGGTCATGTAATACAAACAGACACTAGAAAGAAACCAAACAATGCATGTTACTGCATTGCTAAAAGTGAACTCTAGCAATGCAAGACAAACAAATATTCAATTGTGTGACTGAACATTAGCAATTGCAATGTGGTACAATTCCATTGGCTAAACTACAGTTAGAACATGATGCAGCAGTTGAAATTTTAAATAATGTAAATGACAAACCTTCAAGAGCCTTTGAGAATCTTCAACAAAAATAATGGCACAGCTAAAGTAACAGGATTAACAGGTTAATGTTAATTCCTAACAGATCACCTCAGAGCTCTCATAAAGTGAGCCCAGACGTACACAATTATTGCACAATGATTGACCATCATGTTCTACAACAAATAACTTTATGCCTAATAAAATCAAAATATTCTAAAAAAAGAACACTTGTAGCGTCTGTACTTGCAACCATAGCTCAATTGGCTCTATGAAGTTAATTTGATTTTGTCAGAAGCTAAAACTTGATGCAATGCAACTCTTTCATTGACTCATGGGACTTATTATATCCAAACTTTATGATAAAGTAATATCTGCATGAGATGAATTAAAGTCTCTTTTGATTTGTATACTTCCTGGAGTGATTTAATCAGTTTTAAGGCTAGAAAACTTAAAACTTATTAGGCCTAAACATTAAAACATAAATTAATAAATGAAGCTTGGTTTTTAAATTAAATGCAATAAAATTGTAGCTGCTTGTAATATTCGTTTAGAATGAATAAGAGCGGTGTAATATAAGCACTGAAATTGCTCTTAACAAAGGTTACAATTGTCCAAAAGAATTTATGCCGATCTAAGGCATGATACAATACAACACATTATGTTCCTAATAGTTTCAATCAAGTTTTAGTTGAATATTTTTTATACAGAGTGGAGTGTTGCCAATACAATGAAATTGTAATGTAATGCCATTGTTTACTTGACATATAAAATGCTTAAAACATGAAGCCTATGGTTACATACAGATTTAATTCTGAACAGATTTGGTGAAGTTCAAAATTGTTGACCCTGTATAGCCAGCAAAATTTAACAATTTAAAAGGCATATGACAATTGGAAATTTGTAATAACAAGATACAGAGGCTGTTACTATAAATGTATCCCAGAATAGAGGACCAGTAGTGCAAAATGACTAAAGGACTACTCCTTACATTTAAATGCACTAAAACTAAATTTGAACCTTTCATCTATGGTAGTATTTATAAATGCAGAAAAGGTGAGTACATGTATCATGTGTTTTTTTTAAGTAACTTGCAGTGTCAGAACTATGTAGTTCTAGTAAGGGCAAATGAAGTTGTTTCAAACAATGATAATCCACTTTGACTTACATGTCGCATGCAGATGTTTATACCAGATGCTTAATTTGCATCCAATTGGGTTGGATTAGGTAAGAAATGATTGGGTTGGAGCAACAAAAGTCTAATGTGATTGGTCATGAGTTGACAAACTGCAGTAGGATGTTATGAATGTGCATCAAACAAAACTCAGAACTAGATACAGAAAGTATATGTACACAAACATAATTCGTGTTGCTGGAAGCAAAACATGCTTCACAGCAACACACAAATCCCAAACTTAGCTCACCATCAAAATCCAGCAATGACTTGCCATAAACTCAGAATTCCAATATGCAAAACAATGACTTGCCATAAAACTGAATTCCACAGCTATAACACAAATTTAACCGTTAACGAGTTAATTCCTAACATAGGATTTGATTGGGTTGTTTCTAGGTCAAGGACTGTACACTAAAATGGACTTTTTGTTAATTGTAAGGTTCATTTCAATATTAAATTTCTATGCATGGACTGATTTTAGGCATAAGTTATCTGCAATATCGCCACATCTTTATCAATTTATTTTTACCAAATAGAAAGAACATGTACATTGACATGTTGGGAAAATGTTTGCTAACTTATTTAATGGGTATTAATGCAACTGGGTGCATAAAATAGAATTAATTTCCCAGATATATGTGGTTTGTGCATGATAATATCTACATTTATGCTTTGAAAGAATTCATTGAACTTTTTTATTAAGGTGTACTTACTTAGGTTACACAGTTACAAATCTGCCATGCCAAATCAACTTAACTAGCAAGTATATCAAGTTTAACATTAATCAAACAAAAACCTCAAGGTGATAAATGTAGCTGAATTTATTTTTCTCTAAACCAATAAAGCCCTGTTTTATCAAAAATTAATTATATTAGCATATTTGAACATTATCTTCATCTATGAAAATAACACCATGTATTAATTTATTGAATTGGTCAATAGAGTAAAATATAGAATTTGTCAATAGAGTAAAATATAGAAGCTGGAATGATCTCATCAATAATTTACTTTCAGCCCATCCATACAGCAATTGCTTTCTTCATTGTAAAATGAAAACTCAAAAAAGTTTGTTCTAATGGCAGAATCTTCTTTTAGAAACTTGTCCTTCTAGTAGAACAAGTATAAGCAATGTCAAATAAAGTGATAACGCTTGAAAAAAAATGGCTGATTTTTTCTGACTGCAAATATCCAGTACTCTTTTAATTTAATTTACAAAATGTGCATTTAACCTGTTTCATTCTAAAAGTGTACCTTTTAATTTATTGAGTGTTCTATGCCTATTCATCTACTATTTTGTACTTGGTTTTTTTATAATCTCAGTATATACCTTTCTCTGTGTTCCAATTTACCTCAATTATTATTCTTTTTACATAAAAGAGGATTTAAAGAAAAATGAACCCATAAACACAGATAAAGAACTTTAAAGGCCATGAAGAGGCAAAATCATGAATTGATGATTTTTCAGCTTACAATGAATTCATTTTCGCTAAGAGGTCATGTTTCAAAATAATTTCCAAAAGCTTTACATTTCTTTGTTAGATACTAGAGTCATTTTCTCATGTCAAATCTAAAGGCACGAATAATAGCAAAATTTGATGCATAATCTGTGAGCACTTAATTTTCCGTATCATTTAATTGCACGAAAAGACTTTAAGAAACGAGAAAAATGGAAAAAAGAGAGTATGGAAACTTAGTGAAAATAAATTACTCTCATCAGTTACAGAGACCAATCAAATCGAATCATCCAATCATTTTCAACATTACCATATCTAATTATGGCACGGCAATAAAATTAAGTCAAATCATGATTTCATAAAATATATGCATTTTGATGAATCAATTATACACAGTTATAAGCAGAGAGTATACAAAAAAATTGACAAGGGATATGCAAATTCTTTATTTCATTTACCAAAACTACATTGGCCCATAGTTCAGAATATTTTTCACTCTTGTATACCATTCAAAAAGTTGATTATTTTGCTCGATAATATCTTCAAATGCGTCCAACCCTTCAATTGCTCTAAGGCAGCCAAAAACGCACAAATCACCCAAGTTCGGTGATGACCCACCAGAAAAATCTTTTCCCTATAGATTTGTATACATTAAAGATCTAAAAGCATTATGAAAAAAGAAAAATTAGTTGCATACCTCAATTTCAGCAATCCAAAAGTCCAATGCATCTTGAAGTGCCTTCCGCTCATCATCAATATTATATTTTTTCTTTATCTGTAAGTTGTAAATCAAATAGTGCAGTTCAGTTCAAAAGTAGCATGTTTAAGTTCTAAATCAGCACTGTAAATCAGTTCAAGAGTGGTACAATTTGGGGAAAAAAGAATACACTATCCCTATCCTTATCTTGCCTGCAAAATATAAATAATTCAATGGAAAAGTACATATTTTCCAATATGTGATATTTAATTCATACGATATACTAGTTTCAGAATCAGTTCGACTTTCGAAATTTAGTAAAAATGAAATATTGCATATCGTACACTATTAGTAAACTTGGTACATTTAAAAATTTAAAAAGTAATGAATTCATTGTATCCAAAGTTTATTGCGATTCTTGTACAAGTTACAGTTGCCAATAATCACACTGAACTTCAGAGGAGATTACTTGTTGCCTGAACACACCATAAGATTCAAGTCAAGAGAATTATTTAGCAACAGTGGATTCATTTAAAGAGGTCCTTATCTAATAGCTTACCTTTCCCTGAGCAAGCCACATGGCAAAAGACCCTAGAGCCTGGTTCGACGTTTTATCAAGAAAGCTGAATGTTTCAACAGTGTTAACATATGAAAATGCTTGGTAACTTTCTTTAAAACTCCGTGTTATATTCGGAAATAAAAGCACTGCAAGCTGTTTGTCAGCCCAATCCGCTATACCATAACAAAAAAGTGTTATCTGTAAACATGCATGCATAAATGATTTAGAGAAAATCTTTCGGAAAAAAGGAAAAATATTCATTCATTTTGATTCATTATTGAATTACAGTAGAGTAAACTTCAAATGTAAGGGATTAACTTCTAACAAATTTTAACCTGCATCTAATAAATGAAAAATTCATATTTTTTTAGTTCAATTTCAGATAAAATGAGATAATTTGTTGACCCCGAGAAATTTGCTGTGCTCAAATTTAACTGTACATAATTATATATGAAAAAGAACACAAAATTACCCCATGATAGAGCTTCGGATGAAGCAAATTTGTCCATCTGATCTTTATTCAATGAGCCGTTTTTGAGAAGCCTATCTAATAAAACACGCAATATTTCAGGTGAATCGCGTAAAAACATTCCGTCGAATCGCACAATAGGAACCTAGGACCATTAAAAAAAATTGCCCTGAAAAAATTAATTTTGGTCATTCATAATATATGACGTGAATGTCTGAAAAGCAAATGAATAAAAGACGAAAAAAGAACTGAAAGGTGAAACTTTTTCAAATTTAGTACCTGCGATTTCGAGTTTTGTTACATACGTAGTGTAAAAAATGAATTCAAACAAATTTAACCATTGTTCTTCCTCGGATATTTTAAATCGGTTTTGTCTACTTTGTTCTCTTTGACAATAATCTTCCATATGTGTCTGTGTATAACGTTGTTAAAAGGTTCAATGTACAAAATGCATTTTAAAATCAAGTCTGGTATAAAATAAACTAATAATATCAATCAAATTTGAGCAAAACAGGTTAGCATAATGTTAACTCAAAATAAGCTATTTCAATTGAGCTACAGCAACCCTAGATAAAAACATATATAATAATTAAAACAGTATACTATCTTACTATAGAATTCTAGTCGATTTTTATCCAATAGATAACGCATGCATGCAAAATGCAAAGTTGTATTAATTTACTGGCAGGTAGTTATTGGAGTGTGTTTAGATATGGCTATTTACTTTATCAATGTAGATTGATAGAAACTATTTAAGTATCAGATTCTGAAAATAGAGCCACTTTTAGCTTGAGAGCAAATGATGTTGCATTTAACGTTGAAATGAATTTTAAATTGCTTTTGTTAGTAGAAAGTGAAAGATTATTGACCTTTTGGTAATCCATGGAGAACTTGATTTCCTTCTTGGTCAACGGATTGACTTCAATAACGGAATATGGAATTCCAAGGTAATCCATCACTGCTTTTAGCTTATTACAGAAAGGGCATATCTTATACTGATAGACCACTACATCAGCATCGGCCAATGACGCGCCTGGCGACCCAACAATGGATGATGTAGCTTGCGTGGCACAATAACTTCGAAGTTGTTGGTTGCTCCAATGCGGTTGAGCTATGATTGCAGCAACTGCAAAGCCAATTCCAAACACTGTGAATTGTTCTACATAATCAATCATTATTATATCTGTTTAGGTTAAAATTTAGCTAAATTGATTTCGGCATCATCACATAATGTGATAAAAATTATTGTGACATACATTGCTTATTTTTATCTTTATGATTAGGTTTTAATTTTACTCTTTAAGCATTCCTCTGCCATTGTCCACATTTATTATTGTACCTGCGTGTCGGCTATGCTTTTCATTGAGCACACGCGTTGAAACGCAACGAAAAGGAGAAGCTAAAGCTCTAGGGCCAAGTCTGGAGGTTCTGCGTAATATTATCATTTGGTAATGACAAAGTTATGGAAAACACATGACTACGAAAATAATGTTATCACTAAATTTATAACTGGTGACGTGGACAGGCATTCATAAAAAAACCATCACAAGAGGTCCTAAAATATTGATACTAAGTAACATGATTACTTCTACAAAATTTGTAACAAAAATGCCTTTTTTTAATGCTGGTGAAAATTACAATTCTTGATTTTAAAAAAATCTCTAAACTAGTGCCCCAAGCTTACATTATTGCTATAAAACTGGGAAACACTCTTATCAATGCTAAAACATCAGTTTTTGTGCTCTTCATTAAATAGTTTATCTGTACATAATTTTTCTTCCTTTTGGAGCTTGGAAATTTGGTATATTTTTGATGAAATACCCTTGTCTTGTAAATAATTCATATGTTTCACAAAGGGCTAAATTTTTGCTTCATTACTAGTATTGGCAATCCATGATCTGTTATTTCTCAAATTGAGTTCAAAATCTTTCCTTACTTCACTTGTACATTTGTTCCAAAAATAACCCAAATCTGTTGGATAGCATGATCCAGTAATGTAACAAATAATTTTCAAAACATATGTGGCATTTGATATATTATCCCTTCTTCAAAGAATTCATCTGATTTACTTTTATTTATCAAATTACATTTCAGACAAGTTTCATGGAATGTATAGTAAATGGTTCCTTCAACAGTTTATAAATGCCTGTACTTATTGCTTCTCCAACATTACATTGTAGTTGTTTGAGACAATATTGTTTGGTATCAAATGGATTATCAAAGTATACTCTACCTGCAGGATTTAAAGTTTTTTATTTTTCAATTTTTTCTAGTTTTTGTTTTGCCAGCTATAAAATTTGCAGTCGTCTTGATATAAACACTTTCTTGCACCAAAATCATCTAGACTAAATTTCAGCATTTTAACAGAGCTCTTTTTTGCACTTCTTCTTTTATTTTAGGGACTATTTCTCATCATGAAAAAGTGACATACTGTTGATTTGGATGATGTACTGCTAGTCAAACTACATTCAGAACATGGTTTTGAATCTTAGAGTTCAGAAGTCTCCATATTACTTTGATGGATGATATAAAATGTCGATCAATGTATTCTTTCATATCATCAACAGGTTCAATACTAGATGTTTTTGATCATATTTGTGCACAATTGCTACTTTTGCAAATACAAAAAGTGAATATACTTTATAGCAGCTACTGAGTTGCATGTTCTAACATTGATATGAGTGTTATATTTTTTATTGGGGATATCCATCTTCATTGCTTGATGCATGCTCTGAAAAAGGCTTTGAGTATTTGTTTTCCATCTACCATTTTATATATATTCTGCATGTAATTCTTGAAGTCCACAAGAAGCATGGAGCACATGGTTTGCTACTATGTCATATTATTCAAACTCTGCATATATTTGAAGAAATTTGGCACTGATGATAGCATCAATATCTTCAACACATTTTGGATTTTTTTCTAGCCAGATTTATATATGGCTATTATGTAAGCCATGTTTATGAAATTCTATTCTGTAAATGTACCCATAAACTCTCCCAAATATTTGATTTTCACTAATATCCGTTATAAAACTTTTTAATTTCAGTAAAAAATACAGCAAATCATATTGAAATAATCAAGTGACTCTTGATTCAGAAAAAGCAATACTTTTATTTCTGTTCATGCTAGATTTCAAATAAAAGTAATGAATAAATTAAGTCTTGCAAATGCTCACACTTATGCAAGTGAATTTTGAAAAAGCTCAAAAAATTACTCAGTAATCCAATAACACTTGTTTACAAAATAATTTATTTCTCTATTTTAAATGAAATTCCATTGTCTGCAGCCATGTGATCAGTGATGCCCTTCAAACCTTTAGTGCTCAAATTTTTCTGGTTGCTATGCAAATATTGAGTTCATGGTGATTTGTTATTACTCTGCTAATCTATGATCAGTTTTTTAAAAAGACTCCTTCATTGATATAATGAATTAAACTCCTTTTGATAGACCATTAGCAAATATGCAGTATATTTTATAACCATTTCAGAGATCTTTTTATCTTCATATAAATTTTTGTGACTATATCGCACATATTTCAACTCTGAGTTCTTTTTTACTAGTTCTAAACCAACCAGCTTCAGCTGTTTAACATAAGAGCAAAAAGTGAAGTGAATTACATGCTGGAGGATTTTCATCGATATGCTGCAAAGTCCTGCTCTACACTGTATAACTATATTTCTCCATGAACCCTGTACAATGTTGTTTTTATCTTTAATTAAATACCAACTAATAAATTTGAACGAATATTACAAGGACATTTCTTTGTCTCACTTTTTAAAGTGCAATTCTTAGAGCAGAAGAACTGAACTATTAGGACTTAAGCAAATATAGTTGCACGGGCCAGAGTCAAGTGACAGTTCCTAACTCTCCCAGTACCAGGACAAGTTCATTGTTATATGTTTTATTTTCATAGTAAATATGCATAATTAGTACTACATTGTTAGTAGTAATACTAGTAGTCCGGATGTTGCATAATTCGACTTAATGCGTGCAGTTTATTTTGTATCATGTTGTTTCCGCTTCAGTGGCGGAAACAACAACATTTAATATTACGTTTTCCCTGTTAGGTCTTCTTGTTTTGTGCTTGAATTCATTGGGAAGATTGAGAATTTTGCCCATGTTTTGTGCATATTTTTGCCTGGTTAGTTCTGGTCTTTCTCTGTCAACACATTTGGTTTTTCAGCTCCTGACATGAACACTACTTTTTTGTACAATTTTATGTATGGATTATAACAATGAAGCTGTTATTGAAGATTTTCAACAACAATACTGTCCAAATCATCAAGTGATGAACATTTACTTTTCGAATCAAAGTGTAAACCTTAGCTTCACAAGTGAGCAAATTTTGGAGTTAGTACCATTTCTGGCATAAATCAGCTAACGTAATGGTAGACATTTCCAACAATTCAAAAGGATGACACATCAAATGAAGGCATTTTTGTTTTCAATCTAGTTAAGCCATTTAGAACACATTATTGTGTTTTTGAATACCTCTTTTAAAATCCTTTATAATTTTATTTTTTTGTTCAGTCAGGATTGTCAATGGTTCTAGTGATAGAGAGAAATATCCAGTTGATACTTTTCCTTGGAAACAGGGCAGATATCTTGACAGTATATACTTGAAATACCAACAAAACTGTTGCATAAACTCAGCACAAATAGTCTAGATTTTTACTGCCTGCCAAAATATATCTTCTTTTATTTGTATCTCCTTAAATTTTGCAGTAAATCACAGAGGGTTTTGTGATGAATTAAGGTTGAATCTTAAAACCTTTACAAATACACTTTCACAATTTAGATAATTTTGATAATAGTCAATTAATCTTTTAATTAAAACTTATCACTTCATCCTTGTTTCTTGAAATTAATCTTTTCAATTATATAGTTAGGAATTAACTTGTTAACAGTTAAATTCATGCTATAGCTGTGAAATTCTGTTTTATGGCAAATCATTGTTCTGCATATTGGAAATCTAAGATCATAGCAAATCATTGCTGGACTTTGGTAATGAGCTAAGTTTAAGATTTGTATGTTGCTGTGAAATATGTTCACTCTCAGTAATACAATTTATGTTTGTATAAATTTACTCTTTGCCCCAGTTTTGAGTCTTGTTAGAAACACATTTGTAACACATATCTTCAACTTTTTCATTTTGTTAAAAATTGTAATGTCCCTTTGTATACATATATATATGTATACTTACCAGATAGATATTTTAAAAATTATTAATCAAATTTTTAGTTTCCTTTTAATTTTTGACTTGAACCAGAATAATAAGCACCATAGAAACTACAGTGTCAAGACCATAGAAAATCTTTTGTTGTTCAAAATGGGTGCTAAATTTTTTTCATATTGAATTTAAAATATTATCAAGATGAAATTTATGTACTTTATTACATTTGTCGGTACAAAATGTCTAGTTTTTTTAAATGGAAAATAAATTTTCTAAAATAAGTTTTTCTAGAAAGAATGAAAATTTACTTTTAACTTGAATGCAAAAAAAATGTTTTTTTTTTCAAAATCTAACAAAGGTAGGTAGACTTCCAATTGAAAAGCTATAATGAAAAAATACTTATTTGATTATATTGTTCTTCACTCAAAGTGCTTGAATGCCCAAGGTATTTAATCAGATAATCAATCCTGCCACAGTATATTGTATACGTAATTCAAAAGAGCAAATTAATTCATCAAGACTGCTTTTTAACACAAACTGGTTTGACAAATGATCTAGTATCTTACAGCTATATCTTGAGCATAAAACTCTATAGGAAGTTGCACGGTTAATTTTCATTAAAAAGTATAAAGGTCTGTATAAGTATTCTGTAAGCAATTTGCTAGGAATGAGGCACAAAATAATTTGAATTTCAATTTTAAAAGAATTCTGCTACAAATACTTAAAAAGATTAACTAGCTCCTTTCAAAGTTGTCTAGATTCTCAAAACAAAATTGACCCTACAGTGACAAACAGTACAACATTGAAGCAGAAGATGTCCATTATTGTATAATTTTAGAATTTCATTTATGTCAGGAACGGATCTATTGCACCTTGCTATCAATTATAGCTATGTTATTATTTCAAATGATCTTTTGCACTCAACTTAAACTGTCTTGTATGAAAAGAGTAACTCTGTAATGTGTTGACAAGATTCATTCCTTGCAAAACAAAATAAGGAGCTAATATATTCCAACTGCACGTGTATTCTTTTTGTGTTTTCTTGTTTATCTCTTGATATTTGGTCTACTTGCAGTTTGTATTTATTGGTTTTTACAATTTCCAAGCTTATATATCTTTTTTTTGTGTCCATTTCCTTCATACAATATTTATTATTCTTCAAAAATTTTGTTTTCACAAAAACTGTTCAGCAATAAATCACCTTAAATTTTTTCATGGCGTATAATGCTTGCCAATAGAAAACATTAAAATGTCACTTTACAGGATCTCAACAAATGAATGTTTACATTTATGGCCAAAATAAAATTCATTCATACTGATAGGATTGGAATAGTGTCATCAAAGCTTACTACAAATATTAACTCATGAAATTTGGGAATCAAATAACCATCTACATCAGAATTACATGTTCACATCCAAAAATGTAAAATGATTAATGATGTTTTGCTTTGTGTTAAGACTTGCAAAGAAAAGGATAAGTTAGAGAGAAAATAAACAGAGCAATGGAGATGGATTAAGAGCAATAGCAAAAGAGAAGCAAAAGAAAAGAAGTTTTCACCAATGAATGAAAACTTTAACATGAAATATAGAAGAATTATTTTTGACTGGCTTTAATTTGATTACTAGATACATTCCTATTGGTTGATTTATGCAGGATCAGAGAAAAATATGGAGCAGAACATATAATATAGAACAATACAGAACATGCGGATCTAACTAATAATTGCAGTCCTAACACCTTGCCACATCGGAAAATAATGCAGCAAGTATTTCTTTATGTCTTCAAATTACCCAGCTTGTATCAGCACCTTGAATTACATTTAACACATTATCACTAAAAATTTCAAGGAATTCGACTAACTTTAACTAACCAACATAAACTAACCAACACATCGATACGCACAGCAAATTAAAATTTTAAACCTCTATCTTGTGCATACGCATGCAAATAACCAGTAATAATAATAAATCTCAATGATAGTTAGTTAAAGATTTATAAAAAAGTTGGATAGAAATTGTCATTCAACTGTTATTCAACTTCAAAACCAAAATTTAAATCAATCAGAATTGCTGATGTAGCCTCAGACACTTCACTGCAGACATATCGATCTCCTCAAAATTGCTTAAATAAGAATCTCTATAGGCAGCTAATCGAGCATGTGCAACATGCTTCATCCAAATTGCAAGTTAAGATGGCCGATTGATTCCATTTAATATTGTTTAATTATATATTATTATGATGGTTATCCATGTTGCTGATTCAAAATATACCATCTGCAGGATTCCACAGCACCAGATTGTAACTCTTTCGCCGTCGAGGCGAAAGTCCAAACTATTCTAAATTCCCGAATATCGTGAACACACTACAAGCGCTAGGAACGTTAACGAAATCGACGTTTTAAGTCAGCCAAACCCATCTAGAAACGCTAGTGACGCTAAAAAAATTCCTCTAGCACAGATATAATATGACTGTTATCATAGTGCAATGGTGCTAGAGTAATTTTCGTATCTACAGAAAGTTCAATGAATAAAAACGATGCTGCAGCTCTTAGGGAATTTGCTCCTGGCGCCATTACGCGGATCGCAATGCACAATTTTCTTACTTATTCAGATGTAAATTTCAAGGTCGGTCCAAAGCTTAATATAGTTCTGGGACCAAATGGATCTGGGAAATCGTCGATTGTATGTGCGATAGCACTAAGTCTCGGAGGAGCGCCGAAATTGCTTGGAAGGTCTGAAAATCTTTGCGATTTTATAATGCACGAAAAGGTAATCAATGTTCTCTTTCAAGAATATTCTAGTTCGTTGTACTTTATCTGTTAACATTTTTTTACTTTCTATTTTTGTGAAGAATGACGCCTGGGTTGAGGTTGAGTTGGAGCTTGCAGATCCTGGCCGAAGGCTGGTGGTTCGCCGTGAATTTTCTCGCATAAAACTTTCTTCTGTTTGGAAATTGAATGGGCAGATTTTCACCGAGAAAAAAGCTAAGGACAAGATTATCGCACTTGGAATTATCATTGAAAACTTGTGCACATTTTTACCGCAAGATAGGGTCGGCGATTTCAGTGGATACAATCCGCAACAAATTATGACTGAAACATGTAAGGCTGTTGACGAGTCTGCGCTTTTTGTTCCTCATCAGGATCTCATCAAGATGAGCCAAACAGTTGGCAGCCGTATTGCCGAGCTTCAGCAGGTAAGAAATAGCAAATAGTAGAAACTACGTATTTTATAGAATTTATTTTCTGTTCATGAATTTGAATTTGTGCAAAAACACGAACTAAAAAACATAGACATGTAATCATGTGATCGGATGATGCCTTTTAAATATACGCATAGTATGTAGATGCTCCCACTTTTGTTCTTTTATACTAACAATAGCATGTCAGCGTCCATATCATTCAGGCCTCATCGCAGCATATCATTTACTGTCATTTATTTTTATTTTTTGTGGTGGTAATTGCCGCCTAAGTTTTCTTCAGATGCAACTGCTAAAATATGGAAATTTTTTGTTGCCCCATCGTCAGCACCCCATAAACTGTAGTCTTCATATTTCATTATGCTTGGCCATTTTACTCTTATTATTTTATTTTAAATTAGATGATTAAATATAAATATGATTTTTGAACTTTGTCTGGTTGTTCACTATAAGAACCTCTATATTTTGTCCATATTTTTTTGGAAGTTTATGCATGAATATATATATGATCACGAACTAACTTTAGTTTTTCTGTGATTTAAGGTTTCCGACGAGTATGAACAGGCAGTTGCTCAGAATGAGTTGCTGAAAGCTGAAGTAGACAGAATGAATCAGAGGCAAATGTATGTGAATAAAATGATGTTATTGAAGCAGCGCAGAGCTTGGCTGGAATTTGACGTGCTAAGGGGTAAGGCTCAGGTTATGCGTGATAATCTTAATAAATTACAGGTCAGATATGCCAAAAAATAATATATGTATATTTACACATATATATATATATATATATTACTATTAATGTTTTCTATGCTCTTTTTCATCATCGAAAGAAAGAAATAATTTCCTAGATATTTAAAGGTTGTTCAATGGTTCAATGAAGCTACAAAATATATAATTCATTTCAGTAAAAAGAAATTTTTTCAGTATTTTTTCGAATGCTGGCATAAATATTGAGTATTTAATTGTAAATGTTGATACATTTAAAATAGTTGTTCAATTTGAGCTAATCAATTCTCTCATTTTGACTTAGCTTTCATAATTGTGCATATACTAATATAGAATCCATTCAACTTTCTTGGGTTAATTTTTCTTAAAAATCATTATTTGTGAATGAAAAAGTGTATTGTAATTTTAGCATTAAATTCTAAATTTTCAATACTCTGTATCATGTCCATTTGTTTAGTCTAAAAATTTGAATTTTAGTTTATCAACAAATAAAAAATATCTGCGCAGTTTTCTTATCTTAATTACTTTACCCCATGTAGTTCATATTTTGCTGAAACGTTATAGGAAGAATATAAAACTGTGGTAGAGAATGATAGGCCTTTGCAAGATGCTTTGGAAAGTGCAAAGGAGAAAATGGAGAAATGCATGATATCCCAGGACAAATGCAAAGTTGCACAAGCAAAATTACAGCAAGATAGAGATTTTCAACTAGAAGAGGTTTGTGCAAATATTTTTCAATCAGTCTGCCTATATCACATACAATAATATTAAACGACATATATGGAATATAAATACTTTGGCAGTATACCGTTGAATATAGTCCAGTCTTGCATAAGCCCTCCTTCAAACTAAAAATTTGTAGTCGCTGATGATTATGGTATTATTGGTTTTGGTTATAAACCGGACTGCTGGTTTAAAATTAAAGACTAAGTGACTCAAACATAGGTGGCAGATTCTCTTTGATTGAAACGATGAAGGTGTTGAATACGGTTGGATTCCGCTCTGCAACCAGCATCATCCACTAACATAAACTGAATTTTTATTTCAGTAAGTTTAATTGCAATAATAAAATAAAATTAATACAATTCCTTATTTTATACCTTACCAATTACACTAGTTGGTAATTGAAAATTTTTGGTTAAAATCAATATATGAATTCAAAGATTTGCTGATTTTTTATGCCTGTACCAATGTACCACTAATATCTTCATATTTTTGAAAAATAATCATTCTAAGAACAGCATTTCGTTTGACATGCGTCTTGTTTGGTGATTTTCCTCTTTATGGAGACTTTCTTTTTCTTTGCAAGTGGTTTAAATTGTCTTGTCAAATCATGTGACATGATTTTGCATATATGCAAAAAATGAAAAAATATATCTGTATACCAAAGAAGGAGATTCTTGTATAGGCTGTAGCTATCTGTTTTTTGTATTACCACTATCATAAAATCGTGATATTGTTGCAGTTTATTAACAATAAGAAATATTGAGAACTTAAGGAATAGAAATGTCTCACCGTTTTCATTTACAGCAATTATATGAAAAGCCCTGATAATTTATAGCGTAGTGAAGATTGGATTCTCGAATGTAATGAATTTATGATATATTGATTTGAAATTTGGTAGTCTGATCAAATTCGATATATCTTAAATTTACTATATGTATATTATATCTGTAAATGCATTCTGTTTTCATTAAGATTTCTACGCTATCCCCGGAATCGTGTCTCTAACTTAAGGTCACAGTTATGTAAATATACACTAAAACCTACTCTTTTCTGATAAATATATGCGTAAAGTTAATGTGACTTTTTATTCATGACTGAAATTCAGGGGTCAAAGTAAGAAAGCTGTTGCTATTTTAATTCATAGCACATGTTAAGTCAAATGGTTATAATCGCCTACCATACTTCTTCCTAATTTCACTTCATTCTATTTTCTTCTAGTTACCAAAGCTACAAGAGTCTATAACCGCATTACTAGGGCGTGCAGCAGCAGAGGAGGACCGAAAAAAACATAAAGAAGCAAAACGAAAAGAGTTGGCGAACACAGTGCAAAGATGCCAACAAGAGTTGGATATGGCTCAAAGAAATGCGGCAGATGCTGAAAATAAGATTGATGAACTTACTGAAATTGTTAGAAGTTTAGATGAAGAACAGCAGGATTTGGAAGGAGAAAATAGAAGAATGAACGGTGAAATGTATAAGGTAGTTTATTTCATAAATGCAAGCGCATGGAAGTTTAATTTTCCACGAATACTTTAAAATTGAAAAACGCGGATGGTTTATTTATATTACAGCTCCTGAAAACAAGACACCTTTGCAAATATGTCTATACTTGTTGTTACTTTATTCATGCCTATCGATATGTTTCCTCATTTTTCATGCATAATTTAAAAAGAACTGCTACATATTAAGAAAACACTTTCTCTTTTTTTGCTCATAAAAGATATAATGGAACAATTTATAGTTTGTTAAAGAATCTACATTTATTGAATATTGTATCGGTTCTATATTAGTTGTCTACTAATGATGACCAGCTCTTATATGTTGGTTATGCAATGCCAAATTATCATTGTTGTTATTCAATAAAAAAGGTATTTGTTACTTTTCATTATACATGTACAGTAATGTATGAACTGTTACTTAATCTATGTATACGTATATATGTATGATTAAGCATACATGTGCATCTTCTGAAGGCCTCGGAGGATGTCAGGCATGCAAGATCAATATTTGAATCGGTTTCCAAGGATAATTACAGATTTAAAAGTCACAGTAGAGCGGCTCCATTCCTAAATCTTAGGCAGTGGATTGATCAAAATAAGGATATGTTCGATGAGCCTGTATATGGACCAATAGCAATGGAGGTAATAAATGATATTTCTTTCAAACTTCTTACACTTTTCAGCACTATCGAATCTTTTTAAAGAGCTAGATTTTCTTACATTCAATTTTGCCTTAAGCTCGAGTTATATGTTATTTGTACGTATGTCTTACTTGAAGTTTATTTTCTAACCTCAAAATTGATTATACTGTTACTAAAAGCGGTCATATCATCAGTTTAAAATTTATTTATCTTTCGTTGCTAGAGATATCACATATATCTTTGATTTTTTGCTGCATTTTTTGCGATTTCTGCATAATTTAGTGACTTGCTTTTTTTCTATTTATTTTCGCTTAGTTATTGCTTGTACTTTATTAATTTTTTGGATTATAAATGCAGTTGTGTGATTATCTATTTTAATATTCTTTTCGATACTTGAAAATCTATCTTTTTACACTGTATTTCCAAGGTAAACATAACGGATAAAGACATGTCTCGTTGCCTTGAAAATCATGTATCCTTTAATATCTGGTCGGCATTCGTTACCACAAACTTTCACGATCGAAGAGTGCTGAGCGACTATGTACGGAGTAAGCAGCTCAGCGTGACAGTACTGAATTGCGAGAGTGGGGACTTAAGAGATTGCACCAACCAACAGCCTTTCAGGCCTGACAGGTTAATTAAAGCTAGTGCTAGCTACTTATTATATAATTAAATGTTAGTCTATTGTGATACTGACTAGTTGCTTATACATATATAATATTGCAGTCCATGTAGTGGAGCAGCGGTTGAAATTGCTTTTAGAATATTGTTCTAGAGCAATCTTCAATTGAAATTTATATTGTATTTTTTACAATCAATATAATTTTACTAAATTTCTCTTTTCTTTGTACATTCTGTCATTTGGATGCATGAAACGTAAATAAGTGGCAATCCCATTTTTTAATTGAAGTCCTATGGATTTGGTTTGCATTCGAAGGAAAAGAATTATTGCATTTTTATTTTATTCTATAGATTCAGTTAAATGATAGATGATTTTTACCATACATAAAATTGAATATCAACTGAAAGGTAAAAAGTTTGAAAATGAAACTTCAATTTAGTTGGAGCATATAAAGTATCGTGAGCATCATTTTTATTTTGTTTAACATTAAACCTATTGATTTTTTAGAAAGTGTCATTCTTCTACGTATAATGATCTTTACAGATACATATATGCATCTACAGACATACTGATTCAACTGTACATACGGATATATGCGACCATAATAACTATCTATGCAATTTTTGATACCTCTTATTTTTCCATGTATGATTTTTTTCGTATAGATATATGTACACATAAGTACTGATGGATATGTTCATGAATTTTCGATACAGCTTACATGCAATGAAATCGGAAGTTGGGGAGCTGATATATCTCGATTCAACTTTCACTGCTCCGAACCCAGTTCGTCAAATGTTACGGGATCATTCCGGCGTGCACACGGTACTTATCGGCAAGCAGCATTTAGAGGCAAGATTAGGGGATAAAAGTGTGGATTATGCAAGGATATTGGCTGAAGGGGATAGTGGTATGGGGCGCAATACTATGGTATATACTATATCTCCCCCATTAGAGAATAGTGGCTTTAGCTATATACAGGTATGTAGGTGTTGTTATGCAGTAAGGTACTTGTGATATAACAAATCTACTGCGTTATGTCCGACATTTTTTATATCGAAAAGCCAATACTGAATTTTGCACTTCTTGTATTTTTTGTTTATTCGTTATGAGTGAAAATTCGCTATAAACGATTCGTTTTATCCAAAATTAACTGTATTGGATATACCATTAGGTGGTTTTCTTAATATATCTAGCAGGTGTGGTTGCCTTTTTTTATAGATTTTATTCAATGAAATGGCACATTTAAAAAAAATATTTATGCAATATTTTATATATATATATACATATATAGAAATATATTGAATTAAATATGCTGAATTATATAATGTACTGTTAACTGCTAAGAAATATTCAAAGATTTATTCAACTTTATGACCAACTACTTTTGAGTTAGACTTAGTTGCTTTCCGAGTCCAGTTCCTCATGTATGAGTCTTTCTTTTTGCCTTAGGTGACGAATTCAATTTTTTATATTATTTACTGTAGGGTTATAGCATAAAAGTTAGCATTTATTCTGGAAAAATCACAAGGTATGGAGATACAAGTAAATTTTAATGTATAAATAACGGTATTATAGAGATTTCACAACAGCGACATCAGTATGCCTCGATCATTCTAATTATGCATACTTTTCTCTACGCATACGTACATAAATATTTACATCACCCCCGTACACACATGCATATATATATATATATATATAAATACATATATCGTACAAATATACATGGCTACATTTTTACATTTAATTTCTGTACATTATAGAATTATTCTGCCATAATATGCATGCTTCTTCTGGGAAATAATCATATTTCACTCTTCATATACATATTTCCAGTACCGTGCGAGAGATAGCCAGCATGATTAATATATTGGGTGGTGGCGTTGATGAAGAGGCCAAGTCAAGAGCAATTGCAAATCTTAAAATGTGAGTCCTACTCATGTTTGCTATTCGAAATTAAAGGAGTTTTTAAATTTCATTTTTTGCTTTGTGTTTCATTTTTTTACTATTTGTTTATTTGCTAATATTTTGCATTACTGTTACATTTTTATTTTTTGAATACAAGAATGTCTCATATGATAAATTTATTGAAGTCGCAAACTTTTATGATATACTTTTTACAGGTGCGAAGAAAATCTGAATGAAGCTTCCGAAAGGCTAGAATCGTCAAAGCGTGAATTAGCCAATGTGAATAGTAAAAAAGAAGAAGCTTCGAAATCAAGAACAAATAATTTAAATATTATTAAGTTAGCTAAGTCATTAAAATCCAAGTTCGCAACTTTACAGGTCAGTAATTTCCATTTTTGGGTTGACTACAATAAAACGCCAATATGACAAATTTTCTTTTATATAAGAATTTTGGCCTACAGCAAATTAATAAAGAAGTTATTTTGTGTCCATGTTTAGCATCATATTTTAGGCTATAACGAATTATGGATAAAATCAATGAAGTTGGTAGTTCTGGCAATTTCGTTACATCCGAATTTTAATTTATATTAATCATATCATAGATAAGTATGAAAGGATAATTTAAACCGCATGTCTATCAAAACGTAACAAAGTTCAGATAAAACAAATTCACTTTTGTTGATGAAATTTCACTTCCAGCATATAAATGAAAAGCTTAAATTATATCCAAGTTCTGCTTCCAATATTTGGATTTCACTAATGAATTCGGTGGCTCTGACAAATTCATTATACCCAAGTTTACTCTATATTAGTCTAAGAATAGATATAAATGAAAGGATATTTTATGATAAAATTTCTACTAAAATTGATTAAAAGAAAGGGTATATTAAAATCTTCTATTTCACGAAAGGTTTAAAAGTGCATGTAGTTTCGTGGAAGGTCAGAGAATAATTCTGAGACATATAATGAGTACGACTTTCAAAGACCATAAAGCATCTCATTCCCAAAAATTTTGTTTAACTTTATGTTACGTAGAAGGATAAAATTATTGCTGAATATCAATCAATTTATTATATTTGCAATTCATATTACTATTAATTTTAGTTAATATTTTAAAGCATAATTACTATAAGTGAGCATAGAGACTTGATAAACTATTTTTATACTTTTGCTATTCGTTTCGCTACAAAATCGATATAAGATTGGGTTGCCAACCCAAGCAGTGTGCCATGTACACTTTTATGAGGACATTCATTCTGCAGGCTTTGAATATGACTAGTCAAATAGTTGACCATTAGCAAACCAAACCAACATAAAGTGTAATGTCAACACGCATATATGTATGCATAGTATACAGTTGATATTTATTTCATAAACTGGTACTGTTGTATAAATCGTATTTGAGGTATGAATATGCACTTGCGAATGAACTCGTTGGAGCGGTAAAGCTATCAAAGAATTTATTACATCATTTATTAGACCATCGACTTATCGAACATCAATTGTGCATCTTGCGTTTTTACAGCAAAAATTAGCAGCTGTAACTGAAGAGTTAGAAAATTGGGTGAGTCGGGAAAGAGAAGTAATTTCCAAAGATTTGGTTCGGTGTGTAAAGAAACAAGGCGAGGTTACCCGAAAGTTGCAGTCTATTTTGAAAAAAATTATTCTTGGCCACTCGTCTCTTATTATTGCACGCGTCATTTATGATGAGGTGAGCAATTTTTTGCGCAGGAACTTATTGGTGTTATAATAAAAATCAATGCACTAACTTACCGTTATTAGAGTTTATATTTTTGAATAGGTAAACAGGTGAATCAATGTGCGACAAAAAGAATGCAACCTACATTTACTTAGGTCAGATCTGTACATGATCTATAAAAACTCTTATTCTAAGCAATTTATTTTTGTTATTCATAGATTAATTTCTTTACTAATTATTGTAAAGAATTGAATAAATGCATATAAGAAACCGCCACAAACAGTTGTATGAATCAAGCTGATCAAGTCAGACTGTTATTACATATCCTCAACAATATGTGTGCTGCAGGGAAATTTTATTTTCATAAACATTTGAAGTTTCTTCAGATAAAACTGTTAAAATAAAGAAATCTCATGTCATTATTTCATCACTACGACATAAGTTGTAGGCTTTTTTCATTGAATTTTGGTCAATATGAACCGTTAACCTATGGATTTAAATGAAACAACTCAAATGTTGCACTTTTTGAATTGTATTTCATTCAATTTAATGTGACTTGATTTCTTTAGTTGAGATTTGAATATCAGTGCTTAGTACTCTGGGCTTTTCTAAATGAGGCGAAATTAGCATTTAGAAATATATTGAAGAGATGAGTCGGTATTTTGCAGGCAGTTTTAATGAGCTATACGAAACAAGTTTCAAACTGGCAGCTGTTTGAGTTTTTTCATACAATCAATCTCAAGGATATAGAAAGAAATGCGCGCATAATATTGTGAAAGCTCAACTTCAACTTAAGATCGTCTCAGAACAATATTCTTGAGACAATTTTTCTATGTTCCAGTAAATTCTGTTACACAAGATATGTATAGTCAACTAGTCAGAATCACAATGAATTAGTATGCTATCATGTAACGAATGACTAGCTCTATTAGAAATAGCTTCAGTCAAATCTATTTTTTCAATGGCATACATCAATAAAGCTAATGTTTAAACCTTGTGGTAAATCAAGTCTCAAACTAGTATACAAACTCTTTTTTATAAACTAAACCCTCTGTATTGGATAATTGCTTTTAACTAATATCCTTCCTCCTTTCCAGTCCTGATTCAACTTAGGTAACTTGTCCATATCTATGTATGTTTGAATGATGAAGTACGTATGTATGAATAAATATATGTATTCTTAATGCTATTTATTTAGAGCTGCTATGGCAAAATCCTAACATGATTCTTTAAATTTTTTTCCAAAATAGGCGCACAATGAAGTTGAAGAGGCCAATGCTCGTGTTCTAGATGCTCAGGAGCGATCTCGAGATATGAAGAGTAACGTAGATAAGTGCTCAGTTGAATTTTCAAGGGCCAAATTGGTATTAAAGGAGACAAAGCGAAAATGCGACCAGGTAGCCCCATTAAGAGATTCAAATGGAGAATTTCTGCCCTTGCGAGATGAACTTGAAGCTCTTCCTGATGATCTAGATGAAATCGATGAAGAGTATGCACGCTGTGAGCAGCAGGTAAACTTATCTTAGTTGCTAGGCAGTTCACATTATGGAATATACTATGCACTGCTTTTAACCTATAAACTGTACACGATTTAAATTTATTAATTGAGTTGAATATTTCTCTCTCTAATACCGTCAGATAATGATACAGCAAAACCCTTATGAATAAAGCGAATAAATTTTTTAAAGACTAAATAATGCATTATAATTGTAAAAAGATTCAAATGAACGAAAATATTCTTCACAACTTGAAAGAACAATTTCTAAAAGGTTAACGATGATTTCAAATTATTTAGCGGCACACTACAATATCGCAACTCATCCTTCAATTCAAATCGATCGGAATTGATTGTCAACTATGAAGGGTAAGAAAAGTCAACTTAAAAATAAACAAGTGGTATTGGCTGAGATATGTTATCAAATATTAGGTTTACTTGGGGGGGGGGGGGTTACTGTACAAATTATTAATGATTGGTTAACATTGATAAAGAAACAGCTGAAAGAAGAAATGAGATTTTTAAAGATTAAGTACAGCATTGTTTTCAAATTTCTGATACATATTTTATAACTGCATACTTAAATGGGTGTTATACTGCAATGAATACTATGTCATTTCTCCTTTTTTCTGTATATTTTTTTCTCCTTCTACATTATATTTAAAACGGACATTGAATTCAATAAAATCGATAAATAAGCTATGAAAATTAATGATGAAAAAAAGAAATTTATATTTTACATGGGTATTTTTATTGTGCTAAAGTATTGAAGAGAATGCATGAAAATAGAATTTATATATATATATATATATACATATATATGTATGCATATTAGTATACTGAAACATAAAATTTTATGGGAATAAAATTTGTCTATAATTGTATATTGAATATATGTAATCTTTGCTTTGACTTTGTAGGTTCGTACAAGTGCAGAGAATCCTCAAGTTGTTCAGAGATATGAAGAAGGGAAATTGACGATAGAGGCCTTGAAAAAACTCCTGGACGAACTGGAAGCATCAACCAGCGTATGTTGCCTTTTTAAATTATCTGATATGAAATTATATTCCATTTTTTGGAACTTTGGTGCAGATGCAAAAATTTGTATTTATAATGATTAAGATTCTTATGTATCATGTACATTAATATTATAACATAATACATTACAAAATTCCCCACAAAATATTGAAGCGAATTGAAGTGGTTAAGACAATAATTTACTTTCATCGTTTTAAAGCTCTAATAGTTAGTCAGTTCGGATTGAACTGATGTTGAAAACTGCTTGTTCGAAGATTTATATTGCGTGTTTTGGTACTGTATATCGAAAAACAACAATACTATACCACACCACAGGTTCTGTGATTAACATTTTAATTGTAACTTGTTTCACAGGAAGAATCGACCATGGTTTCTCGAATTCGTGATCCATGGGAAAATCGGTTGAAACGAACTGTCGATGAACTTGATGCTAGTTTTTCAATGTACATGGACGAAATGGGTTGTGGTGGTAATATAAGACTTGCAAAACATAAGGATTTTTCTAAATGGGGCATTGAAATATGTGTGCGATTTAGAAACCAGGGCAGCAGCGATGGAGCTATGAAGGTAGTGATTCAATATCTACGAATTTTCCAATCTTCAAAGCAATTTTTTCAAACAGGTTCATATATTTGTTTGTTCTGGATTCTTTTGACTCAGTTTTGAAATTGGTTAATGCTTTATTGTTCTGTAGGTACTGAATGCAGAGATTCACTCAGGGGGTGAGAGATCAGTTTCGACAATCCTGTATTTGATGGCAATGCAAGATTTGCATCGAAGTCCGTTTCGCGTTGTCGATGAAGTTAATCAGGTATTTTGAAGCATATAAATGTACTTATCGTGCATCATATTATACTTGTTTAATTTGAATTTGAGAATTTTCATCGTAAGCATGATGCAAAATGTGTTTTTACAAATTTGATATATATTGTCAATGTAATGAAGCAGTTCCGAATGATTTTTTTCATTTTCTAGTTGAAAAAAGATATTACTTTTGCTATATCAGTAATTTTTGCTGGGATGGTTGAGCTTATGTTAATTTAACACTTGACGAAAGTCTGTATATGTTGAATAAGTTTTGAATATTGAATAGCTACAAAATGAAATTGCTCAATATAAAGTTTTAAGGTTTAAAACATATGACAAATACACATTTATTTTTTCCTTGAGCTTTTTCACTAATGCGCTATATATGAAACCGTTCCTCCAATATAAATATATATATCACAGTAAACTTCAAATATAACAAATCTGTCGGAATCACCGAATGAACTTGGCCACAAAATGACTCTTTTCATCTTCTTTATAAGTAGAAATTGGTTAAAAATGATTTTGCAATATTCGACCTTATCCATACATTTCAATCGACAAATTTATTGCCACCTGCCAACTTTGTTGGCTAGGAGCATTAAATATCGATAATCACTCATTCTTTAATATTTCAAAATGCATTTAATTTGTTTAAAGATAAGTCTTTGTTCATTTAAGCTAGAGTAAAATCTTGTAATAACTTTATAGCTTGAGGGTAATAGAATTTTGCACTTCCGCATCTTTAGTTTTAAATAAGTAAACCTTGTGAAATATGCAACTTACCAAGTCATATGTTTTCATTACTGCCCCAGTCTTTCAAAGATTTTCAAAATGTATGCATAGTTTTTTCGTAGATTTCTTTTTTTTAACGTTAGGGTATGGATCAGCACAATGAAAGGCTGGTTTTTAGTCGAATAGTGAGAAATTCTTGCGGTCCAACTTGCCCGCAGTTTTTCCTCATTACACCCAAGTTACTGCAGGGCTTAATATCAATGGACAATCCCTATGTGACCCTGCTTTTCATATTCAATGGGCCATATAGCCTGCCAGGGGACCAGCCTTTTTCGATGCGAAAATTTATTGAGTTAACTCATAAAAAGAGAAAAGAGAGTGAGGAAAAGAGTAGCTCCACAAAGCGGAATATGAGAAAATTGAAACGCTAAGATTAATATGTTAATATACTAAATGGTTTACAAGTTTGTTCAACAAACACGTGTTTAATTGTATTGTATGACTAGTGTTAATATAACTGTTTTCTAGAGATATAAATAATTGGATTGCTAGCAATGTTATTAACACCAAATACAGATATGAATGTTACTCCATTTCCCTTCGAGTTTGTTCGAGAAATGATTTTTGTTTACAATGAATTATTCTAGAACAATGGAAATGGTTTTCATAGAAACATGATAAAGTCAGGTTATACTGCTCTAATACCTCTTGTTTCATTTCTCAGTTCTTTGCTTACCCGAATATTACACATGTTTAACAAATTGCTATGAATGAAACTTTTATGCAATTAAAAAATTCATTGAAAATCATTTATTCAGCTACCGAGGTTAGCCTCATGCAGCGTGTATGAAATATACCGCAACTCTGTTTCCTATTCACTTCTAGCAATATTGCGAAACGTGTAGTTCCGCTGGTTCTCGTGGCGATGCGCTGTTGTTGAAGAAATCAATTTTTATTTACTTCCACTCAATAAGTTTGCTTTACATTTCATTCTTTGCTTTCTTATTGCTTTGTTGCGTAACTCTCATTTAGCATCGCACATTTCAAGTTGATCTCTCTGTCTTAGTTTTAATAAACGATTCTATACATTTACACCTGTTTCTTCCTTTTTATGATGCATGATTTCTTTAAGCAAGAATTATTATTTCTCTTTGTAGTTGTTGAAGATTTAATTCTGTTTACAAAAAATACTCCAAAAATAAAAATCTTTCCTTATGTTTAAATGAAAATTAGCAAATACACCGTGAGAAGAAAAGTAAAATTTTAATAATAGTATACTATAGCATTTTTACTATAATTTACTACATCCATTCGATGGCATCAAGAACCACAGTGCGAGCATCGCTCTCCCGAAATATGGCTGTGATGAGATTCCTCAATTCATCTCTATTCAGATATCTATATAAACCTGAACTTAGTCCTTCGCTGATTTCTTGGAGATTGCAATCCACTAACAGTCGAATAGCAATGAGTCTTGAATGCATTCGGAGTGCTCTGGCATCGAGATTTGCATCGCTTTCAAATATAAACAAAAAAATCGTAAATGTTGAATATATTACATATTCAGCTAGAAAAATTTTAATATCTAATAATTTTCTAGAAAGCTGGTCAAAACAAACCAGTAATTGATACTTTAACTGAAAATCGTATTTTGAAAATCGTATTTCGAAAAGGTAAGGTTTTATAGTGAACCTTGACCTCTTCAAAAATTCACTATTAGTTATTAACATTGCATATCAGTATTAATATAATCAAAAAAGAATACAAATATATATATGTTACTTAGTGAAATCATAAATTATGGCCGATACATAATATAAATAACTCTCATATTGAAATATATACATATATGTGCACTAAAAATTATTCAAAAAAACTAACCAAATTGTGTCATTTCCAATTCCAGCTACCGAATAAATATTCAGGAGAGACGTCAGAAGTCGATGTAAATACACTGTTTTGTCTTCAGGAATTTCAACTTGTTCTAATATTTGTTGCAAAATTGCTTGCAATGGAATCTAAATAATTCAAATTTAAATTTTTATTATGCAATTCTAGAACATTCAAAACATAAGTAATTGAATAATACTACAATGATTCTAGATGAATAGAAATATATATGTGCAGATCTTAAAATTTCATATGCACAAATCAAAAGATAAATAAAATATAAGCAACCTCATACTCACAAATTTTTTAAATTTTTAAACTACTAAAAAAATTCTAAAAAAGTTTTGTAGTTTTGTTCAAGAAAATTTGTAGTCATTTGCTTTTTTGGAAGCTAAATGCAGCAGGTTTGCACTTATGCAATACATTCATTAATTTTATCACACAAACTTACAAAAAAATTTATATATATATATATATATGATTCTGCTAAATATATACATATATATATATATATATCTTTGCGCTTTCCATGCAACCACTAAAATAATTCTGTTATTTACAAACATTTACAATCTATAAATTAATAATATTACAAGTCATTAATTTAATTAAATATTAGAATTTAGAAAAAAAAGAAGTATGCATGTATGTCTTACCTCAAATAAATTTCCCATCACTTTGCAATAAATTTTTGAAGGCAATATTTCTCTGCAAAAAATTCAGCCAAAATAGTATATAACAAATCAATGTATACATGCATACATCCATACATCCATATTCATACAATTATCTGTTGAGAAAATAAAAATCACATTTCAGTAAAAACTATATTGAGAATGTACAACAGATCACATATAAAAAAGGTGCATACATACAGACATAAAAATGTACCTCCAAGCTTGAGCTAATTGCTTAATATGATATACCACTCTGCGCACTGCTAATTCACTCTCTTCTTCATCAAAATCTAAATAACAAGCATAAGTAAATACTTACATGAACGCAGATTGGCATAACGAAAAACAGAACAATATCAGAGGTTTTTGTTTTGGTATGTTCCAGTATTTGATTTGTATTCTAATACATTCAGACAGGGTCATAAATATATGAGCCATACAAAGAGATCGACAAAACCAAATTTATGTGCATGAGATATAATAGAGTGTATACCGAAAGGCATAAATATTAATTGCAAAATGTACATGCAAGCAGAGAAAACTAAGGTAAGGTGATCTAAAAGAAATCGCCAGATGAATAAAAAAACTGAAATTATTACTAACCAGATTTCGAGTTTTGAATGGTATCGCTTTTAATAGACTTTTGAGTATTCATTGCCGATATTCGTGAACGACCAATGAAATCTACACCGGCAAAGAATTCACTTAGCTGCTCTCTTTGCAATTCCATCTATACAGAAAATTACATAGAAATAGAGTCCCAATTAAAGGTATGCAACGAAAACATTGGATACGAAAATTTTTTATGTATAATGAAGGAAAAAAGTCATATCGTGTCAGGCTGAGCCTCAAATTTTTTAATGCAACAAATTCATTCTGTGGTCTCAATAGAGCTAGTATCTCTAAAATTTATTGTAGATAATTATAACAAGTTCGGATCTGTTGGACAATAAAAATATACAAAATAATACGAATTTGATCAATTTAAGGTGTTTCTAGGTCTGTTTGGATACAATAAAGCTGGATTGCACTATAATATTTTACTCTTTCATGCGCCATTCCAAATCGCTTAAACCAATCCGATTTTTTCAAAAAAATTCCCTACTTCATTTACTTTTATATTTACAGTTCTCAATGAAACCCACCAAAAATTGTATCCAATAAAAAAGCATGAATACATATATTATATATGTATAAATGCATATCGAGATGATTAATAATTGACTATAGATTGAAATTCAATGATGAAATGTATAAATGTACATAAGCTGCTATCGATATATTATGAAAATAAATGCGACACTCTACCTGAATATTAATGCATAGCAACATAATAAACATCTACTTATAATTTAGTATAGAAAAATTATAGAACGCCTATTTTCAAATATGTGCATATTACCTGCATTCTTAAGTGATTTTCTCCAAGCTCTCTTAGTAAAGGTATCTAACGCCATTGAACATGCGAATTTTTTCCAAAAATAAAGAAATATATTCAAACATACAGATATATATATATATATTTATTCCAGAAATGAGAATTTCCTTAGATGCATGCATACTGATGCATACATTAATGAATGCACGATGTACACAGAGATATATTTATATCGAAGTATAAATAAATAGTGATGCATGAATGCACAGGAACATACCAAATCTGCAAATACAGCCCTCTCTTGAATTGGTTTTGGGAGTTTATTTCGATACTGGTGACCAATCTGAAGGAACAAACAAAAATAAACGATACAGTACAAAAATTTGCAACTCTAAATCATAATAATTTAAACGTTTTACCGTTGCAATTGAATAGGCTAGATATGCACAATCGTTATGAAACAAAGCTGACAATCTCGGGATACGCTTTATCTGCTCTCCATGGACGCCAGGAATAACTGCTCGAAATAGCTCAACTATATCTCGTCCAGTTCTACGACACAATATACATATAAAAATAACACTACACAATTTCGAGATATATGCAGTTAATATGCAGTAAATGTCCGATATTGCAAATTTATTTTAATGGATTTTCAATTTTAACAAATAATCAATGCAACCAGCTTTTGGTTCAGAGGCAATGATATGATCAGTTGCAACCGTTTACCAATGCAGAGCTATCTATGCATGAATAAAACTTTGGAGTATTCTATTGAGGACATTTCAATATTCAGACTGAAAGAGCGCGTTGACCCCAAAAAAGTATTTCTCGAAGAAAATGTCGTTATATTGGAAGAGTTTTTTATTTGAATATTTTTTAATTCGCATATCGTACTATTTGAGATTATTGATTTACTTTTCTACATTGCCCGAATCGCTGAGTTTCGATTACAACAGCATTTTGTTCAATTCAGGTGAAGATAGTACGTAACAAAAAATGAAAATTTAGAATCGATTTTGAGAATTTACTACAGCACTTTCAAAATATTAGGCCAATTCTTGTACGACAAGTAAGCAAATGAAATAAAATAAACAACTAATGGACAATTTTTAATGCTTGTACCAATGGCTTTCATAGCATGATATAGCATTAAGCCAACCGGTTTATAATGACGCATTAACTTTTCATTACCTTTAGTTCTAAGACTCCCAATTTTTTGTCAAAAGGTTAGTTGAAAAATTTAATTTATTTCCAGAACTAAAGAAAACCTAACTTTAGTTCTGAAATGAAAATATGACATTTTTAGTGATTTATTCGTAAATTGACAAAAAACGTACCGAAATAAATCCGAGGGTATCTCTATAGAGTCGGGCAAAAATGCAGCACACTTGCATGTTTCAATCATAGTTTCATGTACCTTTCTCAATACTTGGATTGAAACTTGAGTGACCTAAAAATATTTTGTTAAATGCGTTAAAATAAATGCTTGCAGTTACAAAAAATCGATGTATGCATGTGTACAACGTTTATACATAGACATATATACTCATATACACAAAAATACATACGTACATACATACAAAGTATACAACAAGCATATACGAATACTGTATCACTACACGATATATCCATGATTTCAACATAAAAAATATGTCATTTATTTCAAAAGACAATTAAAATCAATGTAATAAAAATGAAGATAATGGGAAATATTGAAAAACTAATCCATGGCTTTAAACATAGAAAACCTACAGATGCATTTGAATGGCATACCAAAACCATCAAATATAAATGTAAAAAATTTTAGTGCACCTGACAGCGTTCAAATGTGAACAGGCGAGATTCTAAGGACATATCATTTTTATCCTTCTTAACCGATGACATTCCTTCATTCCCTGAAAGCGAAACCATGAATCCCATAAAGTTAAAAAAGTGTCGAGGCTCTTTCTAATCTAATAGCAGTTCAATGGATAAAAAAATGTAGGAAAAAATGACTGCAGCGCAACGAAAGAGGATTTTATAAATATTGAACATTTATTCTACTCCTGCCATTGGCTGTATTTACGATTTGTCTATAATAAAAGTGCACCAATAAGATTGCATAAAAATAGTCCGGACCACCAAATTTACTCATATTCTAATTCATCAATTTTAAAAATCTGTAGCTAACTATATGTAATTGGGAATTTAAATTTATATCTGCTGAAGATTTTCCAAATTGGATGCATTATATGTGAAGTTTTTTTTGCCTGCACACCTGGTTTTGTATTGTCGTCACCAACATGTGAGCTATTATGATAATCTCCCAACATGATAGTTCGAGCTTCGCATAAAATTTTTAAGCGACGCTTGCTTGTGAAATGGCGAATTGAATCTGATACATACCTATTTTAATCAGATATAAACAACGATGGCAAAACAAATAGAAAAATGACGAAAAAGAAGTTGAAAAAAAATTTAATACAAAATTTTCCTTCGGTGTAATATATTTTTATGCAAATGCAGTCACATCGAAGGCAAATAAATAGCGATTTTTTGCAAGGGTTAAAATTTGCGCTTATGAATGTATGCCGATACATTTATATATATCAAATGTTTTCATATTTCATTCATGCTTATGAAGGAACAAATATACAGTGAACTTGTGGCTATGCATGAGTATGTTTAGTAAAGTCACGTATGTATTTCGAAGTCATGTATGCATCCCTAGAAATGAATGCATACTTGTTTTCTATACTTAACTATGGAAATTACTTCTTGCTCTCAATATAACGTGAAATATTTATACATGTACATCTGATAAAATTATATGCATTGAGAAAAAAATAGCACTTACGAGCTCAAGGATTTTTTACTGACTTCATCCAATTCCATCCAAGATCCAACCCTTGCTTCAAAATCATTGCAAAAAGGATATAGTTTTGAAAAATTAGGCAGATCTTCAACTTTGTCAGGCAAGGATCTTTCAAGGCATTCGCCTAGTTTAGACCATAGTCCATCATTGCCATCACCCATTAGCTTGACTAGCAAGGTATGTCTTAGATTCCCTTTCGAAAACTAAGCAAACGAATACGTTTTTCAAAGATAAATAACAAAAATTAAAAAACATGCATTTATGGACCACCAACCCATGAATTTTTTACTTTTTAAAAGGTGCATGTGGAATAACTTTTGATGCTCTCAACTAGTGGTCTATTGAATTTGGCAAATTGGTTTCTCTATTTGAGATTTATACATCTTTCTTAGGAGTCCTAAATTTGCCCAACTTTAGCAAAAAGTTGAAATCTTAAGATTGAGCCAAAAGAAAAGTTTGCATTTCGACGAATGAGAATCCTAAAAAACTCCGCTAGTATCCATAATACATAATAAACTCTAATATGTAAGACAAGTTTGCACAATATAACTTGAATAAAAATGCATATGTCACACAACGCAAACCAATGGCAATCACAGAAACTTGATAAAATAATGGTTTTTGAGGAAAATATCAAATTTTTTACAAATAGGTAGCCTTGATAATAAACCAGGCCCACCATGTGAAAATATGATAAATCTGATAGCTTTCAATGTCATGTAATAAACTGCTCTTAATAAGAACTGATCGAACATATCGATATATCTCACTAGAGTAATTATGCTTAAAATCGATACATTCTAGAAGTATTTCCAGAAAATAAAAAATTGCTTAATCAGGGAATATTTTAAGCCGAATTTACTTAAAATGTAAACATATTTCCAAATTGACATATATGAAAAACTCGATTGTTGTGAAGTCATGGCACTTTCAACCTTACAAAAGAATTCGAACATCCAAGACAGATAAACCATCAGAGAAATCCAAGGCTGCGAAAGACTATCAAGTTCAACTGAAAAACGTTTGGCTGTGTAAATACGTATATAAACGGGAAATATATAAAAAGAAATCCAATGTAAACACGATAGAGGAATACTTTGCAAACATATTAAAAGGTACTTGAAGAAATTTATTCGTAAAGGATATCAATTGTAGATAAAAGGACTTCTTTCCCTTGACAGAAGTATTGGGCATACTCATAACTGCATAATAAAAACACCTGATCCATAATAAAATTCAAAACTAAAAGAATATTCTCTAGAAGAGCAACAATTTCTTTATTGTCCAGCTTTTTTGTAGATGTTTTGTCCTTTGAATATTCCAAGCAATCGAACTTAAGCAATGTCCTAAAAAATATCAAAAATTAAATGATAGAAAAAATTAGATTTTGCATACTATACAAAACTGCATCGTATATTAGAGAATGTACATGACTTATGAAATAATGTGTCATTGAAAATAAAAAAAGACGACTTATTGAAAAATTGAGAAAAAAACACTATTTGGCCAGATGTCAATTTGCATGTATCCACACATGTGAAGAAGTAGCGTAAAAAATGAATTTAAAAAAAATCAATAAAAATACATGACATATTTAAGGATTGAAAAGAATATAAGCTTAGATAATTTCAAATATACTGTAAATAGATGCCAGTAAAATGAAGTGGAAAAAGAAAGGCAAGAATGAATTATCGACAATTTTTTAAGTGAAATAAATTTACAAGATTGTCTATATATGCATCTGCATATATATATATCATTACATATAAATCTGTCTCTGCATGTAATATATGAAAAATGTACTAGTGTGTTTACATGAATGGTTATCTATGCATAATTATTAAGATGTATGCATGAATACAAATAGGTTTTTTAAATTATTCATCTACAAATGAACTCTCTCCCACTCTGTGCGTACCTGTCTCCTTCAGAAGATATCGACAGCTTCGAACTTCCCGATACATGAAATAGAGGATCAAAAATAAATTTATGAACATCTTGAGCAAACATATCAATCCAGTCCTGGATTAAATCTAAGCGCTGAAGTGCCTATTGAATAAATAAAAAAAAGCCCTTAACAATATTCAATGTGCAGTTTAAAAAAAGCTTCTATATCGAATCTGCATAACCGAAATCATTAAGATATTTATCCCCCAATTAAATATCATCCCGAGAAAAACATTAACAGCAGAATAATTATTTTTTTAACATATTCGCTTTTTTATCACAAGATTTTGAACATAGAGTAGTGGATTTTAGTATCAAACTCACAATTTTTTGCTTCCCTTGCATCATTGAAAAAACTGCTCTCACAAGAAATATAAATTTATTCATGCAGCATTTTTTGAGGAAGTTAGTAAATTACAACTTTATCATTTGCAGTTAAAGCCAGGAGGATAACCGGTTAATAATTTCGAATATCCGCAGTTAAATTATTATAAATCGGTTCAAGCTGAAATTGAATAGTGACTGAGATCAACAACTAGCATAGTATCATAAAAATTCATTTGGCGTTCTATATATACGTTTAATCGGCCAAACTAAACTTAATTCTCATATTAAAGCAGACAAATGTTAAACGCTGCGGAACTTTAACACATCCCATAATAATCTTATAATAGCATTATATTGAAGGATTACAAGCATTATGCTCATTATTTGCCATAGTTGTTGTGTGAATCATTTCGAAATCTTAATTTTGTTGTAACTCAACTAAGACACTTTTTCTTACCTTTTCGAGTACAAATCAACTAAAATCAAATTTCCTATTGTATTTCAACTATTAACAAGGTCCAATAACTTATATAAATGTAGAATAGTACACAGCACAGCGAGGGAGATGTCACAAGTTGTATATTAACTTTGTATGCTCTCTCCATGTATGTATAAAAATCATGTAGAACCGAACTGCTTGTGAACTGCATGCTGAACATGAGCTGACAAGCACTGCACTATTTAAATTCTAAGTTTGAATTTGATAACTTGGCTATGAAATGTGGAAGTTAATTTTTGTGTTTGATATTTTAGCCTTTCTACCGTTACTCTAGAAATTCAGTCACAAAGAAATATCACACCAAATTTGGGAATATTAATTTGAAAGGAATAGTTTTTCACTTCTAATTTTCAAAATAGTGTTCAATTTTTCTTAGATAATTCTATTTGGGGTATTAAGATGTTGTAGTTCTATGATAAGATTAACAAACACCAAAGATGAGAGAAGTGTCTTCCTTTCATTTTAGACATATTCCCGGGGACCGCTGAGACATATTTGTTAATTAAATCTTTGTCTCTTGTGCAAGAGGGATACTCTCCTACAATCCTACAACTATAACAAATAAAACTTAAATGAAATTACTATGTAATCACCTCGAGAATATTGCTTAGAATTAAGGCTTCACCATTCATTCTACCTCGAGGAACACCGATTCCCAGCTTCGATGAAATTTGGATTTGCCCAAGTTCGAATCTCACTGCAGTACTTAGACACTCTCTCAGGCAACGTTCCATCGTCGCACGTCTTTGTTGCAGAATACGACATAACGCCTGACGAAATGTAACAAGTAGCAAATTAATTTATTACTTTATCATCTAATGTGCCTAATATTAACCGTAACAAAATGTAGTTAGTAACAAAACAAGCTATTACTATAATATCTAAAGTCTATAAAATTGTAACATTATTTCTATAGCTTATCAAAGAGTCTACTGTGTACTAAGCTAAACCTTAAGAGTAAATTTATTATGCACATTTGAAAATTTTTTTAATAACAAATGGGCAATATTAAATGAATATTTGTATCAATTGATAAATATTGCTTTGTATTAAGAAATTTAAGATACAATGTTCACAATACTGAACAGTAATAATTTGTCACTGTACAAACCTGGATAGAATCTGAATCAATAACGTCTTTTTCCATTTTGTTTCCCTTGGTGTTTTTTATGATATCCATCAATGCATTCGACTTGACAAGCAGATCAGCAGCATCTGTGTAACTTCAAAAATACAAGAAAGAAATTGATGAACACTTAGGCAGGAACACATTGATGAATTTTATCATAAAATCTACAATTAAATCTCCTGTAAATTAATTTTAATGGTTTTTTGTTGAAAATTTTTGAATCTTTTTGTTTTTAGTGACTTTTCAGTGTTCAATCCTTTACAAGGAAGATTAATTTACATATCTAGAGGAACGTATTGTAAACTCCCATAAGAGCACTTTTTTGCCTCTAGTAACTAAGCTTTTTCCACGAATTCTTTTAAAATTGTTCTCAGTAAGGTGATAATACTTTGCATACAAATTTTAAATAGTTGCTCTACTTACATTTTCACATATGATCCCCAATGCTTAATTGATATTTTTTTAGCAATGCTGGTAAACACTTTAAACGGTTTGTGTGTTTACAATCTGGCGCAGATAAAATTTTTTAAAAAAAGATCAGTTAGCACTATCATTAAATGTATTGAAACATTCTACAGCATAAACTGAATTTTTGTACTTCCCCTACTCCTCAGAAAGTACTCCCCCCCTCCTTACTACCATATTAGCAATTTTATACTACTCAGTGCAGAGAAAACACTAGAAAGGCGACCACGAAGGTCTACTAATATGCACAAATACCAAGAAATGAAATTTTTGGAATACAAGTGAAACATTGAAATGCCCGAAGAAAATTAAATTTAAATCGATAACGAGTGAATTTCAAGACTCCGGGTTTTATAGAACTCAGTCACTACATTTTAGTGGAATTATGTTGTTTTCAATCTGAGGGTTGTTAAAGGAATACTTCAAACTAAAAATAACCACTTACCTTCCTGAAAGCATTGATATATCAAACTCTTCAAGGAATTCAGCAACGCTGCATAAATTTGACAAATGGCTCACAGAATATTGGTAGCTTCGTAATTTCGCACGAAGCATGCCATTTTCCTTCTCACAGTCAGCCAGAAGTGCCGATAATCTTGGTTCTTCTTCTACAGCACGAATTATTTCACCAACTTCACGTTTTATGCATTTGAAAGATGATTCAGCTTGACCAGACACATCTAAAGATGATGAATCACTATACAAATTTGACTTCTGAATATTATACTGCTGGAGTAGCTGCAATCGTACATCTTCAATTTCTTGATCTAGCTCTTTAATTTTTTCTTCCAAATCGGAAGAAGTTATAATACGATTGGCCCAGCTCATTAATTTTTGACAAGTCTTCGTTCCGATTTGATTTCATGCTGTACTTTGTAACAAAGTGAAAAATGGAGGGAGATTAAACGTTTCATTATTTCAAAATTCTTCAAATCTATTGGTCATTTTTGCCTGTCCATGTAAACTTTATAATAAAATTCACTCCCTTAGTATTAGCGTGAGCAAAATATGGGATGAAAATTGTGATAGCGTGCTGCTGTGGGCTACCCGCATCTGGGAAAACATCATTCTGTACAAAATTACTCCAATCGAGCGAAACAAGTGCACATATAGTGCGGCATATATGCTTTGACACGTTTATTGAGGTTCTGGACGATAAAAAAATCTTGATTTCTACCTGATCCAAAATTTTTCGGGTACTTAAGCGCTATTATGTCATAAATCTTAGCCAACTCCATTTGAAACATGTTGACCATTGAAAAATCAATTTTCTTCTATAGAACCTAATTCGCATTAGTAAACTATATTTCTATCAGTTATATGATTTGAAATATGTTTCAAGCTTTTTTTTGTTAGTATTCTATGATCCGGTCTATTTATCTGAAAATCAAAGGTTATCTACCTACAATATTGTTATCATCGAACAAATTCTTGTATTTTTTAATTTAAATTATTGAACGTGTCAGTGAATCACTTTGAATTGACTCTACCTCAACATATTTTAAGAAATTACTACATTTCTAACTAATAAAGTAAATCGAGATAAAAAATAAATTATTTTGGTACTAAGTAAACAGCTAGTAAAATCAAGCGCATCAGTTTTCATGAATTATTTTACTATGATGCGAAACTCTATATTAAAAAATGAATTGAAAAGTTAATTGGCCTTGTAATTACAGAATTCCTTGTGTGAAGGGTTTTTCGACCCCTTGTCTTGGCACACTGGACGTAAAAAAGCTTTTGAATATGTTGCTGAAACAATCTCCTCTTTAGTTCGAGATTTTTCCGATCATAACACTGAAGATGCCATAGCTGTTGTTTTGCTTGATGATAATATGCATTATAGGTAATCTAATTCTTTTCAGCCAATTTGTATTGCCAATCATATGTGCATTTGCATAAATGATGTTTAAAAATCCTTCAGCAAAAATCGCGATTCGGTTGGAAAACTGCGGAATGAGTGTGACTTCATACTACAGAATATAACAAAGACATTATAGCATTTCTACAAGTATATTTTTTTGGCATTGCAGCAAAATATGCCCATTCAAAACAAAAAAAAACTTTCTACTCTGTCAAAAGTACTCATTATGTTGAAATATTTTAATGCCTGTGTTTCTGCCAATTGCGCATTACCCCCATTCCAATATATGATACCCTAAAATGACAACTTTAGCCAGTAAAAATTGATATATACTTTTTTTTGTTAGAGAATAACTTAGAATTTATATGAAGGTATTCTATATAAGTTCAAGTGATTTCATCTAATATTTCTGTTTTTTTTCATTTTTTTTAATTATCTCACTTTGTACCAAATGATTCAAACCTTGGTGCATAAATAAGTATAGCAAGTCATGATGACATTCGCATCTATGCTTGATGGCAAGCTTTAAACATACAATTAGGGAAGCCCAGATGAAGAAAAAAACAGAATAATTTGAAAGTTAGTTTGTTTTTATGTTTTCTGCTGTCAACATTAGACGAATGAGACACGATTCTCTTCAAATTGCTCGAAAATATGGATGTGGTTTTTCAATTTTGTACTTTCCTGTGAATCTATCTGTCTCGATGGCCCGAAATTCAACTCGATCAAATCCAGTGCCGAACGATGTAATTTTGAAAATGTTTGAAAAGTTTGAGCCTCCTGATTTGCTCAAATGTAAATGGGAAAAATTCACAATACGAGTAATGGACTTTGATACCTTGCTTCAGCTTTCCAAAGGTAATGCATCGGTGTTTCAGAACAAATAATTTTTAAGTGGGATATTTAAAAAACATCCAAGTTTTTATGAAAATATTTAAAATTTCATTTGACTGATATATCATTATTTCAAATTTTGTACAATTGATGTGTCAATTTTTATAATGGGGGTGAATGTGTAGAATTGGCCACCAAGAAATCATGGATTATAATAACAGCAAATAGGTCAGCTTTAAGAACAATAATTGCATCTCTTTTGATTGAAGATCTGAATGGGCAAACTTAAACTTGGTGGCCTTTAGACTTATAATGTCTATCTTTGTTAAAAGGCAAATTTCAGAATAATTCTTGAAAACGAACTAGCAAATCTTCTTTAGTGATATAGCAAATCAACTGCGTATTTTACCTACAGATATGTATAGCAGAACTAAAGTACTTAACTTCATTTGTTTGGTATATTACCACAAAGAATTGATTTTTTTCACAAATATTCAATGCTTTTCAGTGTGGGAAACCTTGATAGAAGCTTCTCGATGTCAGCAAATTGAAAAAATATCTAATTTGAATTGTAAAGTGGTCAAGATCAACTCTGATTTAAAACAAGTTGTCGATCTTGCTCTTCGCGAGGAGGTAAATCATCTCATGCTGAAAGTTCGGTTGCAAATGTGCAAAGACATAGAATTTGATTTGCCGATTGTTGCTGCGGCATGTGCCGAAGCGCGTAAAATTCTTAACGGGTACGTCATTAATAAGTTTTTGTGAATTTGAAAAATGTGGATTCCTTTACATTTTAGAGGTAGTTGGTTTGAACAGCTGGCTTGAAAAATTATGCTGAAACATAGGTTTCATGCGAAATCTTTTTTTTTCTGGGTGGAAGTATAGAATTAATGAGTTATATTAAATTTTCAAGCTCTTCTGAAGTTATTCTGAAAGTTTACCTTTCGATTAGAATGAATTCATACCAATTTGATAGTCATAAAAGGATATATTTACCCTTTCAATTCCACATCATTAGTAACCTATTTATTGTTCTTTATATCCTTCTTTTCTAGTTACCTATTCTACATACTCGCTCTTTTTTCGTGAGTGTTTTGAAAGGTTTTGAAACATAGCATTTTATCAAATACTAATCTAGATTTGTTACTAGTTTATATCCATTGCCTAACATTAGGGTTATTCATAAATGAATTGATTTCAATAGGATCTGCTATTGATGATCAAAAAGTAGTTATACTTGCAACAATTTCAAAATGTCCCTTTAAAGTTTAATACTTAACATTTGAATTTTGTATGCTGTAATATTATCTCTGTGTTCCACGAATTTTCAATGTTGCGTATAATATGATTACATGTAATTATATTAAATTTTTCGAAAAAGGTAAATGCAACTGAGAAAGCATTTGAATAGTCTTATTTTTTTATTTAGAATATATGGAATTTGATTCCAGTGTAGACTACAAGTATCAAACATGATGAATCGTAATACATTCGCAGGTAATTATATCATTCTGGGACGATTTTAACCTCATAATTACAATTGACAACGTGGTAATGTTCGGAATAGACGCATAGTGTATTGTATTGTTAATTTATTCTTGGGTGTTCTTGTATTTTTATATGTCACCATCTCTATAATGGGGCTAAATTGTAGTTGTCCAAGGGACAGCGTTGATTCTACGTTACAGCAGTTCAGAGAATTAGTTTGTGAAATTTTGGCGCGCGGCGGGGGGACTTCTACGAATCTGATGGAGACTCTTTTTAGTGGCTGAATAAAATTCTTTGATCAATGAGTATTCTAATTTTATCGCATTTTCAATTGCCTTGCTATTTAATTATGAAACACAAATTATGTACAGGTCATTTCGATATTATTAATATATTTTAGAACCGCTTTAAAGATTTGATGGTAATGGTGAACTGTGAAAAAATATCTTTTCCAGCTTATTCATAAATGTACTAATATTTAATGTAATATGTTATGCTGGTAACAGTTATGGTAGGTCAATGATGTATCAAATAATAATGTATTGTTAATAAAAGATACCACACCATCAAAATAATCAAGGGAATCAGGCGGAACATATTATCTTAACGATCTACGGTGAACATGATAATCATGATGCAATTAGCTTGAATAAAAAAATTGCAACAAAAATATTTGCGGTTTAAAATAAATGGAATGGCATATTTTTAAAAGGCAAAATTGTTGAAATCTAGACAAAAAAAGTTATCTTTTAACTCGTCGATCAACAGTATGTTCTAAAAATTAGTCCAAAAATAAATAAAAATAAGATTTTAGAGTAATGCAACCGATTTATATCATTTTTATAAAATTATATGAAGATGTGGAAAATGTCAGAATCAAAAATGGGCATAGGACTTGCTATGAATTCTAGTATCAACTGTTTCATCTCAATTTCAAGGTTATTATCAGTGATCCGATTCTATTTTATAATTATCAAAAAATATTTTCAAATTCAAATCTGCAACTCAAATTCTAACAAATCATGTGCTCCTTTAAATTATAAAAAGTTTGTGGTATTCTTTATCATGGACTACTCACTTCGGAATATGAAACTACTTTATCTTCTTTGACACACTGTCGGTAGGAATCTATTGTGAATCTACTCGAGATTTCCTTTCATCTTCAACATATCCCAACATCATCCTATACTTATTTGGTTTTCCTGGCCCTATTCTCATCGCCTATATCAATTTTTCATTTTTACCTAAAATGTTGCTTCTTTGCGGCACAGCGTTGCTTTGAGTTTTAGCCCTATCCATTGTTTATGTCTCATCTCTTTTTCACACTTTTTGGAATCCATTATTCTGGTAATGGATTGTCTCATTAATAGCTATCCTATATCAAGCCTATTCAGTTTGTAGTCTTTGTGGTTTTAGTTTGTTTTTCATTTCTTTTTCTCTTTTGCATTGCATAATTTATATTTGTAAATAATCTCGCATTTTTAGCACAATTTCAGCACCTTCATTTTTTTCTCCTGATTTTTCAAACAGGACTAAATAAATATCCAAAACAGAGCAATTTGCAATAAGCATGAATATAAAAGTAACTTAATGCACGTAGGTCCAAATAGATGTATGAGTTATTCTGGGAACTGAAATGAGTCATGAGAAAACAGTTGTCAAAATTAAAAGTATGCCAAATACTTTCTTGAATTGAAATTTTATATATTAAGAAACAGTGAAAGTTTAAGATATGGTGGAATATTTCCAGTTACTACATGAGATTTTAAGCAGGAAGGGGGGGGAGGTAAGCTGCTGACATGAAATTGCCTGGAAATAAATTCCATTCTGCTTCTGTGGCAATATTTTATCATGTTAAAAATTATTTTGAGTATTACACTATTGAATTGACATAAAATTTCAGTGGGAAGAATTAGGTTGATTTAAAGTGATGATTATCATCCAAATGATAGCACAATTGGGTCATACTGCAAAATGAATGAGCTACAAGCCTTAAAATAAATCAAGTATTCAATTCATAATACAAACTTTATGTAACGCATGAACAAAAAAATATCAAGCAAAGTGTGCACATATTTCATCTTTAATCCCATCCTTAGGGTACCTAATAGTGGTCCCTCCATGCACTTCACTGATCTAGACTTGTTTAATGGACAGAGCTGCCTGATCATTTACACCAATATACATTTCAATATCCAGATAACAGGAAGATCTGCTCCAAAGAATAACCGCAGATACAGTGAACAAAATCACTTACCAAATGAGAAAAACTGTTTGCTAAATCCACAAAGTGTCCACCAATTTTCTGCTTTGGCCTCCAACCTGTTGTCACTTGGCTTTCCAATCAATAATGGAAGTGCAATAAAAATGGCCTCTAGGGGGTAGTTACTGTTGAATGGTAAAGGAGCTATGTTGATATTTCATATAACCTTTGGCTTAAGGTTGATAAGGCTGTCAGGAATGTAAAATACAATATAAACACAAGGAATTTGTGATAGAATATGTATATTATTACATCCTAAATTGTGTTGATGGAAGTGAGATAACTTCA
>JAULBW010028937.1:0-78123 GCA_032358265.1 Vaucheria bursata
TCTATTGCTGTAATCCATCTTCCTTCTTCCAATCTTGTTTCTTGACCCTTTTCCCTATCTTTTACAAGTCTTGACAGTCACACTCAATAAAAACTTATCCTTTGAGAGTAAAACTTGTTCCTGACTTTTAACACAAATATCATTGGGTTTAGGCTTATAAGCAATATGCCAGCTTAATGTTTCTGGTTTTTCACCTTGTATACCAAGCAAGAAAATGATCTGAAAATTGAAACTGGTTAAAACTAGCAATCATTGCACCTGATGCCTATTTAGCTTTTTAAGTGCTGAGAAATACAGTAAGTTTTGATGATTGGTGAGTACTTGAACTGGTTTTAGTTGCTTAGCAAAAAAGGTCTCCACTGATAAAAATATGCCAAAATTGCTAATTACTCGTGTACTTTTTAATTAACTTCTGGCAGTGAAAGTTTTCTCAAGTAGTATGCAATAGGGCATAGTACCCCATCATAGTTTTGAGCAAGAATACCTCTAGTAGCAAAATTGGAAACATCTGATTTGACAATAAACGAGTAGGAACTATCAAACTGATGTAGCATTTTTTGAAAATTGTACACTTGCTTTAATTCTTCAAAAAATCTTTGACATTTATCTGACCATATAAACAGCCAGTTTTTCTTCAACAGCAATAATATTGGAACAATGGTACTTGAGTAATTAGGAAAGAAATATCCTAGAAATGACTGCAATGTTGTCATATTGATTGGGGTAGACCAGATACTTATACTTGACACTCTTTTTGGGTCCATTTCAATACCAGCATGAAATATAATATAACCCAAAAAACCAACACATTTGATTAAAAACAAACATTTTTCTAACTTTGCAAATAATGTTTTTCTTTATACACACAAGTACCTGTTGAATGTGATTCATATACTCAATTGAGTTTTTGGAATTGATCAGTATATCATCAAGATATACCATGCAAAATATATCTAAAAACTATGTAATATTTCACTAATCAAATTTTGAAATATGGCAGGAGCATTGGTCCTACCAAAAAATAATACTTTACATTTAAAATGATCAAACTAATAATAAAATGCTGTTTTACATTCACCTCCACTTTCAGTTCTTACTAAATTGTAAGCACCATGTAAATCAAGTTTTGAGAATATGCATGCATTGGAAAAATGGCAAAATTTCATAAATCAGGGATGAAGGATACATGCTCTTCACTGTAACTAAGTTAAGCCCATGATAGTCAATGACTTATGGCAGCTCCACACTTTTCATCTTTAACAAAAATATAGGAGCACCAGCAGGAGAAGATAATGGACAAATAAAGCCTTTTTGAGTTGCTCATCCAAATAGGCTTTTAATGTCTTTACTTCAAGGTCAGAAAGAGGATATATTGGACCCCAGGTTATTATTTTATCAGGTACAATATCAGTTTTTATATCAAACTTTTGATGATTGGGTGATATATTTGCTTGTTTTTTGAAAATACCTAACTCATGTCATGATAATCTTACTGCAACTGTTTGTGAATTTCAAGAATTTTACCCAACTCATCTGTAGAAATATTGTCAATTTAAACAGGATTATTGTTGGGAGCTGAACTAGGATTTCGTGATTTATTTTCTATATGCATAGAAAAGTTTATCTTTAAAAAGTGGGGCTTTCCCAGTATAGCAGTGGCTGGAACTTTCCGATCTCAGAAAACTAGAGATTCAAATTCCCAGAAGCCCCTAAATTTGCCTCACTTTCATTTGAATTTATACTTAGATATTTTTTTCCAATCAGTCATAGGATTGTACTGTTTGAACCAATCAATTTCAAGTGTTACTTTTGAATGAGTTGAATTTGCAGCATGCAATTTATATTCATATTCTAAGCATTTAGTCTTTATTTTACACAGTGCAATGCTTGATAGTATCCAAAGACAATACAGCTCCATCAAAAGCTTTGAAAATAACCGGATTTTCAAAAACATGCAAGTTTAAGTCCATCGGTTTTTCAAACTTATAACTAATGAGGGATTGGTTGCTACTTGAATCAACAAGTGCACATACCAGGACTTCAGAATTTTCAGCATGAAACATGGAAAGGTTTATGCACAGACATTTAAACATGCTTTCTGGGGTGACTACAATGAACTTGTTCTATTGATTTGGAATGTAAATTTTCTTGTACATATGTATCAAAATTTTTATTTTGAGTACATGCACTTAAACCATGCAAATCAGAATTACAAAACAGACAAGTTATATCAAATTCATTATCATCCTATGTGAAACAATTAATATTGTTTGAATTCTTCTTCCTAACCATTTTTTCTTGTACGTAAGACTTTTTGCAATTTGCCTTTACATGCCCAGGACTCCTGCAATACAAGCATAATTTGTTTCTAAAATGTTTTCCTCCAAAGATACTGGTCCATGCGTTTCCTCCATAACCATCTCATTCGGATCATTCATAGGTACATCATTACATTGAGTTTTAAAATAACATGGCTAAATATTAAACAATACATTCTTGAATCACTGATAAATGAGGTTAGAATTATTACAATTATTTCTCTGACAAAGCTCTACAAAGTAATTGTCAATCTGCACCACCAACTTATAAAAGTCTTTGATGTTGTTAGGTTGATCATAATTGTAAAGTATACTATTGATTTTGTTATTGAGCCCCTTATAGAATAGACCAACTAAAACTATTTATGGCCATTTTAGCTCAGTGAATAGACACTGAAACTCCAATATCTATACTGTTACCACTCCACATCCTTGATACAGATCCAACAATTTGTATTCAGTCTCACATGGTCTGTTTATCTCTCCAAAAGTTATTTTGAAAACCTTCTCAAATTCATTAAATAAACTTAACATGGCATAATCAATCTCAAGAAAAGACATTATTCAATATAATGTAGTTTCCCAAAATTGATTGACAGTGTAAAGGACCTCAAACTGTTCTGTAGCAAAATGCAATGGCTGTATCTTGAAAACAACTTTAAGCTGCAACATAGAAGCTTGCAATTTATTCCTATTAATGTAAAACTGAAACAAAACAAATATCAGACTTCAATTCATTGAATGCAGATTGACAATTTATTTTCCATTCAAGCTTCTAATCTTTTTTTACAAACCACAACATTAAAACAATTACCTTCAAATAGTTTGAAAAAGATACATGGTAAAAGTTTGCAAAGCCCAGAAAAATTGAAGCAATTTTACACTTGTAGAAATGGGCCAAGACTTTATACTTTCAACTTTTTTCTTTACATCCAAGCCAATACTAGTGTTGAAAATAGTGCATCTTAGAAAGTCAACTGACATAACTGAAATTTTGCAATTTTCTAACTTTGTATGCAGCAAATTCATCAGAAGATGTTCAAAAACCATTAGCACATGCTATGTATGTTGCTCTAACAGTTCCAAGTCGATAATAATATTGTCCAAGTAAATCGTACAAAACTAATCCAAGTAGTAAAATAGCTTTGTTCATCAAGTTCTAGAATACTGTGGACATATTAGTTAGATCAAAAGACATAACCAAATACCTAAAATGCCAAAATCTGCACCAAAATGCACTTTTCCACTTATTGCCCTTACAAACAAACCAAATTATATGCCCCGCATAATTTGATCTTTGTAAGTATGCAAGCTTTGAAAAGCCAATGTAGCATTTCATGTATCAATGGCAGAGAATATCAAATCTTGGTAGCTATACTGTTGAGGCTACAATGATCAATTGCTAGTCAAAAGATCACCATTTTTTTCCATGAAAAAATATGAGTGCAACGGCAGGAAATTACAAAAGCCAAGTAAAACCCTTTTTCAGTTTTTTATCCAGACAAGTGCAAAGATTTTTTAACTCCAGTTCAGACAAAGGATATATATGTCCCAGATTCACTTTTTTCCCTCTTTCATATCAATACCAATGTCAAACTTACAATGTTTAGGCAACTTATCTGCTGATTGCTTTGAAATAAATTGATGCAAAGCAACAATACTGACCAGGTAGAAAATTCAAAGTGCCATTAAGGCTTTCAAATGAAAATAAATCATCAATTTTCAAAAAATATTTTGTCAGATTGTAGTTGGACAGTCATTTCTTCCGTCATACATATTTTCAGAGTAGAAACAGAAGATTGCTTTATTTTGACCAGCAGTATAGTCCAGTTTGTAATTGGATTGTATTTCTTTAGTAAATCAATACCAAAAATGACAGAAGACACAACTAAGTGTAACATGTAAAAGATATGTATAAGAACAACATCCTTGCTTCTTAATTTTAATCCCACAAAGTGCCAAATCATCCCAGATGCCAATGGATTATCCTCAATAGTTTAAATAAGATGTGTTTATTAAGAAGCTAAAATGGAATACCCAATGACTGAAGTTACTGCTCACCAACTTCAGATTTATTGGTGCTTGAGTTTATCAATGCATCAACTGAGTCAATGGACTGGCCAGAGACTTACAATTCAATGTTAAGGTATGGAAACTATTTACCCAATGTTGATATACTTCTAATTAGATTTTTACTAGAAGCTCAATGTTGCTAGTCAGAGTTTTAGACATGTTGCAATGACACAACCCCCTTTGTCACAATACAAACACAAATTCTCATCTTCACAATAATATCATTTCTTTGAACTTAATGGGCCATAATGTTGAACTACTTCCGTGATCATATCTTTCACAGCACCAATGATAATTGGAGTGGATATAACTGTTGTGCATGGGTAATTAAATAAACTCTTGTCAAAACTTGATGTGTGAGTTGCCTATCTGGAACACAATATCACAGAACAAATTTAGTAATGCAGGACAATTGAAGTTATACAGAGCTTGCTTAATATTTCTTACTGAGATCTTTGTGGAACATATTCAGTAATAGAAGTATATGCAACTTTCCTAATTCCAGACTCAAATATTGAAAAACCAATATGTAAGCAGTCACCAGGTGCTGGCCTTGCTTCAGATTCAGTAGCTCTCAAGCTGCCTCTCTAGGCCAACAGATATTGCTAAAAGTGGTTCTAAGTCATTTGAAAAATTCTTTGTAACTGGATAACATAGAATGGTCAACTTGAAAATAAGATAGAGCCCAGTTAAATGCTGAACCTTTCATATAGCTTATGGCAAATAATACTTTTGTAGAACCATCAGGAAAAAGGAGTGTTGTAACTTAAAATTGATGCCTAATTGTGCCATGAAAGCCTTTGTCTTACCCTTTCCACCAAAGAATTGATCTGATATATTAACCTTTGCCTATTTAAAATCTCATAACATTCTATTTCTAGCAATAATCTGTGCCCCAGCTCCCTGTTCTGCTTTTGCTTTCTCCTGGCATAACAGAGGGATTGTTTTGTTAACCTATTGCAGTTGTTCAAACAGGTCATTCAATTGCTTGGGTACTAGCATGCACAACATTGATTGCCAGTATGCTCAATAACTAATAAAAATAAGACTTGAGCAAAACAACATATAGAATGGTCAAATGAGCAAGGGAACAAGTAACAAGACAATTTAAACAGAATGGGATAAAAATTAGGAACAAAGACAGATTAGACACAGCACATTAAAAACAAAAAATACAGAGAACATGCAGATAAAGGTACAAAAAATTTGCACAGAGAATTTGCAAAGAACAGGAACTAAAACTAAATTAGCTTGAAAAAAAATACCAAAGGCAGAAACTGAAAATGGTAGATAAGGTGACTGATATAATTGGCAAAAAGAATATTTCTGGCCAAGTGCATTACTTCAATCAAACTGTTAGGCATATGATGTAATAAAAACACACAAAAACTGTGCTAGAATGCATATAATTTTACATACTAAATTGTGTTGACAAAGTAAAATAACTTCATCAACACAACATGAAATATTATCCTACTGGTGTTCTACTTGCAGAAACTTTACATTTTATTATTTGAACTGGAACTTCCATTCTCATAATTTAAACTGAAACTTCAACAAAGTTTCAGAAGAAATTCACCTCAGCTATAGAATAGATTTAACCTTTAAGAGAGTTCATTCCTAGCACTTATCAAGTGACAAGTGCATTACATCATCTGGTTTACAATCATAATTATTTTATCTCTTTGGTTTTCAACAAGTTGGCTTTTCCTTGGTCTCCTTCCTATAGATCTTGCCTGCAGCTTGCTGCTAGGAACTAATTCTATTAAGGGTTACTTCTTATTTCTATATAACTGCAGTATGATCTGTCCATGTTTTCATTTTGGTTTGGTTTCTGTTTGCTTTCAACTAGGTTTTAGCTTGGTTTCAGATTGATTTCAGTTTCAGTTCCAAGATACTTCAGAAAACTGAACCCTGTTCTTTATGCTACTATTTTTGTGTGTTGTAAAAGTTATCTTGCTTTCAGCAACACATGTGGGTTAATATCAAATACTATTTCAGTTTTTTAGTTATTTGCTGCGTTTGTATTTTCCTAACACTTGCCCACATTTTTTTGCAAAGTATTGTGTACTATCAAGAGTTATTTACATTTATTAGTGGCTCCAATTTATCTAAGATACAGAGAAATACATACTAATGCATTTTAATTTTTTTTTGAAATTCATTATTTCACTTATTATAATATCATAGATTTAATTGTTTCAACATCTGAAGAGCATCACATTTACTTATTGCATTGCATGCAGTATTCATAGAAGTTCTCAATAGAACCTTGTAAATCTATCAGATCTTAACAGATCACAAAGCTTTAATAAAGTTACTATTAATTCACACTTGTTTGTGTTGGATATTTAACTATGTTTATTATGGTTAGTGGCTCAGATTATGTTAGGACTTAAGTAGACGTAGCCACACAGGTTTGAATCAAGCAAGGGTTTTTAACTCTTCCATTACTGGGACATGCATTGTTGTATGTTTTGCAGTATATATTCATAACTAGTACAACATTGATAGTAGTAACAGTAGTAGTCCGGATGCTAATTTAATTTGACTTAATTTGCATAGTTTATTTTGTATTGTGTTATTTCTGCTCAGTGGCAGGAACAGCAACATTAAGTAATACGTGCTTCCTGTTAACTTTTCTTATTTTGTGTTTAAATTCCTTACAGAGATTTAGAATTATGTCCTTGTTCTGTGTATACTTTTGCCTGGTTAGTTCTGGCCTTTTTCTGTCAACATGTTTGATTAACCAGTTCCTGACAGATTGTATAATTGGCCAGAGAAAACTTCAAATCAATAACAGCAATCAACTCAGATCAGTAATGCAGTGTATACATATGAGAACATGAACACTAAAAAAACAAAAGGAGATACAGTAAAAAGTGGTACTGTAAATGAAACTATTTGATTGGTTGATTTGTAACCACTTGATTTGTATTTGTACAATGAATAGTTTAGTTCTAGTAGACAGGTCAAATGTAGTATAATGTGCAATTTCTAACAGTTTGTTGATTTGTGGTTCATAGTTACTCTCAGGAACTTGTTATCAAAACGTGCTGGTGAAAACAAGGTTAAGCTGACAAGGCGAAATTACAGCTAAAATAATGACAAATTTCTAAATTACGTAGATAAATTACAGCAAAAAACAAGAAGTTTACAAGTAACATATACTATTATGGTGTTGTTTTTGCCACTGAGCAGAAACGACATAATACAAAATAAACTACACAAATCAAGTCAAATTATGTGAGCATCCGGACTAGTAGTATCAATATAGTACATATTATGAGTATTTACTATGAAACATGCAATGGTGCATTTGTCCCAGTAATGGAAGAGTTTAGAACCGTTGCTTGATTCAAACCTGTACGACTATATCTACTTAAGTCCTAACTGTTTCAGTCGTGATCAAATCAGTTGTTCAGTGCTTGCTTGTATTAAGCGGTGTGCTATATTGCTTGCACTTAAATGTAAATATTACATAGGTTGAATAATTCTTTTAGGTTTTTATTATTAAATTTGGTTTATAATATGTAGTTGTTACTCTAGTCGGTTTATATTATGCACAGTTTTTATTATTTAGTGCGGTTTTTATTATTAAATGCAGTTTTTATTATTAAATGCGGTTTTTATTAATATATTCGGATATTATTATATATGCGGTAATTTAAAATACTTTTGAAATATTTCAGTTTGCACGTCAGCTGAATTTCAGGGGAGGCTCTTAAATGCGAAATCCGTGCTATTAATTAGTAAACTTTAATTAATAACGTAGCCTTAAATATCGCTTTACTTGAAACTTGTTTATATTGATCGCTAGAATGCAGAGCAAGCTGCAGTTACTGGATTGACTTTGATTGCGATACGGATAGATTAGTATGACTTTCTTCGGAGATTTCTAAAATGATTCCTTCGTACGGTGATACACCTGTGAAACTAGAATTACAAGAAGGCGAGATAGATCAACAGCAAACTCAGGGCGTCGCTGTACCAGCGATAGGCGGTGCTGTCGTTTTCAGGAACGCAATTCAAAATGGTGAGTGCATTCGATGCTTTCCTAAGGCAGCATCAGCCGCTCATGAAATTTTAAATTTCCCGAAACACTAAAGACAGTAAGGAATTTAAAGTGAACGTCACTTAGAAATCTCTTACAAGTCACTTTGAAAAAACTGGTGGCTACTTTGTTGCTGGAAACGACTAGCACTGATTAGAGTATCCGCAGATTACAGATTATGTGAGATTCTTTCGACTAGCTCAAACTGAAGATAAGTATATTAAGTCCATTAGAATAAAGTAGAGCATATTTTTATGGTTATTCTATCTTAAGCGCATAACACCAAGTTCTTCAATTATTTAACATAATTTACTGTGTACTAAAAATTACTTGGAGAAATTTCTGGTATTTTTCCCAAATTCCACAAAAATCCACGAAATATGAAAATATGATTAATGAATACCGACATGTACAAGCCTTCCAACATATGTACGTGCACTAAGTTTATATTATTCAGTAAATTTATTGAATTTCAACTTTTTTTATGTGGCCATCAACCTAAAAGTTAATAATTAGTTCCAAATTCTATTACAAAAGTTGTGCACCAGGGCTTTCAAATAGTCAAATTTTGAAAAATTAGAAAATATTCAAAATTCATGTAAAAAGCATCAAAAAATTTAAAAATTGTTTTTCACATTCAATTAATTTTAATACTGTTAAAAATTCAGAAAAAATTTATGGATACGAAAAAATTTAAAAACTTTTTTTATAGTCAATTGGCTATTATATTTTGGAAAATTGTCTAAATTATTTAAAATGAAACATTCAAATATTAAGCTTCATTGTGTTATGCTTAAGGAATCAGTACGTCACAAGCCATTTTTGAAATTCTTCTAGTTAGAAATGTACACTGAAAGTCACTTTGGATTTAAAATATTCGCTTTTAACTCATCAGGTAAATTACAATATTTCATGTTCAAATAGGATTTTTTCTTAAAATAACATGATTTTAATAAAAATCCCAAGCAATTGAAAGCAACTCCAAAAATACTTGGCTACAATGAGGTTAATTAAGATAGTTCCTATTCAAATAGGATTTCTTCCTGAAATAAAAAAAATTGCTACCACACAAGAACTCCAAAAATACTTTGTATGTTCAATTAGCTGATTGTTTTTTGTGTAAATGATGGTATCAGTTTATGGAATATGGCCATTCCATTTATTCATTATAAGGGAATCAGTTATATCTTAAGTTTCTGTTCGTATACATAGTTAATATTTCTAACAATATTCTGTCTTATGCACATGCATTTATAAATCTAACAATGTATAATTCCCTACTTGTATGTTCATTTTATTGGTCTTTCCGTATCTAATGACAGCATCTTTAATATTGATATAACTTTTCTAAACAAATGGCTACTTTTCGTCGAAGCTTTGAGTTTCAATAAACTGAAAGCGTTCTTCTGGGTTTTTTTACCCTTTTTTTACTAACAATGATTTCCTTTATGTGGCTAAGGAGGTTTCGTTTTTGGCTGTCCGTCCGTCTGTCACACTATCGAAATATACATACATTATTCTTTTATGTTTTTAAATATACATATATGCCCATATTTACCTTCATTGACCAATGATATTGCTGTATTCGAGATGGGCATAAAAATGGGTCGATCCGTAATAACAGATTGCTTCAAGCCCCTTCGTTTGGGTACAGTTCCAGATTGATCTGTAATTGAAGTGCATAAAGATCCAATTAGATTTACAGCGTTGACAGGATTGTTAACATGCATCTTGACAGCCTCTTGAATATGAGCTAACAGGAATTTCTGTTGCTGTTCATTATCTATGAATTATGGAAATATATATATATATATATATTTGTATGTGAATTTGATGTATGTCAATAGCCTCTTGAATACACATAAACATGATTTTCTACGTACATACTTTATTCTTCGTTGTCTAAGAATAGTGAACATACATAATTATACTTATATGTACTTGATATATGTATTTATTCTTTTACAGGTGAAAATGTATACAATAATTCGAATACGCAGCCTTGGAATGCGTCCTTTGGACAACAGCAAGCTAACAATATGGTACCAATGTTTAATGCACATTACCAGGTGCGTGCATACAGATATACGTTCAGCCACCCATACTGATGCATGTATGCATACTGAAACATACATTTATCTGTACGTTCATACCAGCAATAGATGCGATTATGAAAATGTGCACATGCACAAATGTATGGACTCATAAATTTTTTTATTACTTTTAGATACATCAAATGAATGCCATTCCTAAAACTGAAAGCTTCATGACATCAGCAAATTCAAACTCGAACATTTACGGAAAAGGTGATAATTTTATGTATACATAAATATGCTTATACGTATATGTACATTTATGTATATGCCATTTATGTATACACGTACTGATACGTATTTATGTATACACCATGTATATATATACATATTTCATACACGTCATGCGTGCATATACATTCCGATACGTACTTAAGCATATGATACATACATATATATACATACACACTAACATGTACATACATCAAGACTAGTCTAGTATAATATATGTCTAGTATGAAAGCTAGTATACTATATATCCATACAAAACAAGTATAATAACTAGTATACTATATGTGCATACATCTTGTATACTAGTCTAGTAATTTTCCTACTATAGTAGTATAATATCTAGTGTACTATATTTTATAATAGGTAAAAAAACAAGCGGATTACGGCGAGGAAAGTGGACAACTGAAGAAGAGGCTTATGCAAATCGGCTAATAATGGAATTTAAAAATGGGCTTTTGCCATTGGCTGATGGTACAACTTTACGCACCTATCTAAGCAGACTTCTGAACTGTGATCCAATGAGAATTAGCAAAAAATTTGTTGGTAATAACTGTATTGGAAAGCAGGTAAATACAAAGTTGTATACAGAATGCGAATGTACTTGTATACCGAATGTATACATGTATCCCGAACATATACATTTATACAAACTTTAAAGATCAGGCATCCACTTTTCTATATAGGTTTTTCGAAGAAGGCAGTCAGAAATGGATAGGTTAACTGATGATGACATAAAGAGGAGCTGTTGCGAAATCGCAGACCTAGAACGGCAGTTTTTGGAAAGAGTGGCTCAGACAAATAAATGTAAAGGAAACTCACCAGGTCTAATGGGTAACAAGTCACCATATTTTACGGGTATACCCATGTCAATGTGAGTCGAACTGTTTGAACATTTTAAACTGAACTGATAAATAGAATTTACATACTCTATCTGTGTTAATGTGATTTGTACTCCTATACACTGAACTGAACTGAATTGAGCAGGATTTCAAATGTACCGACAATTGGATCAGGTGTATATCATACGGATAATTTGACTGCCCCACCATGGCTGCTTCCCCCTAAGTAAGGAAAATCATTCTCTTTCTTTTTAACTATCATTTATAGTTGTTCTAATTTTGTTTATTTTGACAAAATCATAGCTCCTTTTTTATCATTCATTCATAGTTCTTTTTTATTGTTATGATAGTTATTTTCCTTTTAACTATCAGTCATAATTGTTCTTTATTTATTTTATTTGACAAAATTACTGTCTTCTATAAGTATCTTTTCAACTGTGTGCATATTCGATTATACATGCATTCAAACTTTATAGTTGATTAACGTCACTGAAGGGTCAAAATTGTTCTTTTTAGGTTTAAAAACGGTGGTGCGCATTCATCTGAAAGCGAACAAGATATTATGAAAGGTTAGGGTTGTTTTTTATGTACATATCAGTATGTATGCATGTGTACACATAGTATATTTGCATACAACATATTCATATATATGTATATGTACATATCAATCTTTAAACACAGATGATAATGATTCTTGCGAAAAAGATGCAGCTCTAGGTTTGGAAATGCTTGGTTCTGGTGATCTTAATTCTATGAATAAGGTATTTTTTTCATACATGCAAATATTTATAAGTTTTTTTTAAAATTTATGCATATTTCTTCATACATGCTGACATTCAAATTTATTTAGAAAAATATTTTTTCATACGAGAAAAAGTGCTTGAAAAATTTAAAGTATGTAGCTGTATTTATGCATACAAAATATTCTGAATATATATGTATATGTGCTGTGAAGTATAGACATTATTTAACAAAATCAATACAGAAATGAATTTATATATAAATATATATTATTTGAAGGACTACTCTTGGCTGCATCATCAAGATGATATATGTACGAATGACGAAGAAATAAATGCCGACATACATCAAGAGCACGGAAATGAAAGTTCCCTGGGATTTTCAACTCGAAATACTAGCGTAGAAAATTTTATGAGTCTGGTACGTCCGTATGTGCATATATACATATATATACATGCAGATACATGCAGATACATATAGATACATAGGTACATACATGTATAGTTAAAGATGTATATGTTAGGTTGAATCAGGAGATATATCACCGCCTAAAACCGACCATTTCACTCCAGTGTGGCTAGGCCAAAAAGCCGGCATCGAAGAGCCAAATTCAAAAAAGCCGAAAATTGACATTTCCGATGACATCTGTATGTCACAGGACGAGGAAGATACACTTCATGAAGAACAATTATTCGAAAATATTATTCCATCCTTTTCCAGCCGCACAATGGCAAATTCCGATGAAGCAAAGTCAGAGTAAAATTTGATCACAATTGACTTATTTTGGTGAAGACCAATTAAATTTGGTTAAAATGGACTTCATTTGGTGTTTAATTTGAAAAAAAGGTCAAAATGGGCTAAATTTGGTTGTAAATAGGCTAGATTTGGTTGAAATTAGGCTAAATTTGGTCAAAGTTGGTTGGGAACATGCTAGGTTCGATGAAAAATTTGGTTTTATGTGATCGAATTCGGATAATGAGCCTCAAAATCAATCGGAACGACTACAATACTGATGCGTGTACATATATAGAATAGTTTATGTTTTTTCGTGTTTATTTTGCATGTACGTACATATCATATTTGAATGATGGAGCTATAGTTTAATGACGTAACAGAGTTACAGCAACAAGAGAAGAATAGCTCAATGTAATTGCAGAGGAATAAAAAGTTGTTGAATAAATTTCTATGACAATTTATAATAAGGAAATAACCAGATAATCTCAACAATATCACCAATATTAACAAAGAGAGAGAATAAAAGACACTCGAACACGATCGAAATATATATATATATATATATGTGCTTGTCAGGTGATCTAGTGATGTAGAGAAATTTTTCTTGCATTACAAAACTTAGCAATGTACAACTTCAACGCAGTACAAACCATTCGGATATCTAAATTATTTGCGCCTTTCTACAATCCTGCATTCATGTACTATATACAAAGTTATCCATTCCACTTTAATTGTAGATTAAACTCATTGCGTAGCTTCAAGACTGCTGCATACCTGTTTTCATTTTGCGGCTAACCAACAAGGATGATGTTATCTTGACAGTCTTACTCTCTACTTCAACATGAATGTTGTTCCAGATTTATGTAGAACGTTCTGCAGCCCTAGCACAATATCTAGTCTATTAGATATAGTCAGCGTATCAACCGACAGGATATTTGTGGTTATGTTGCTTACTTTTTGTATAAAAAATTTATTTTTAACATATGTGTACATTTATAGAACAGTTAATATTTTTTCTGTTAATCTTATATCGTTTTATACATACAATTGCTTACTTTTTATGTGATTTATTTTTTCACTACATAAATTTATGTACATGTACTGTTACTTTTGTATGATAGTGTACTTTTGTATACATGTTTTGCTCCTTTTTGTACATGAAATAGTAAACAGAAATGTAAATATTTTTTTCTGTAAATGTATCGCTTTACATACAAGATTTTTTTCATGTATAAATTGTTCTTTCATAGAAACACCTTACAAATAAAAATTGCTATGCAATAAGAAATTTTGTCCCAAAAACTTTTGAAGAACTTCAAGTTTGGATTAAGACAATGATACAATATAGAGGCATGTATTTTGATAATTGTACCAAAGAGCCACAGATACAAAAGGTGTTGAAAAGTTCAAAAACGTGAAAAAAACTTAAATTTGAACTCAGCAGCCCTGTTTTTCCACATAGCTTGGGAGCTTTTCAGTGTTGATTTCAGAACTTGTTTACAAACAAAAGCTCATAATAAGTTTTGCTAACATTTATTTGGAAAAGATAGTCTTTTCAGTGAATATAGTGTTATAAATACTACTTTTTGCATGGGATATTGAACTAGGGACAACTTAGACATCTACGCCAGAAGGCGCAAAAAAATATGTCCTGTTAAGCAAGCTTTTTGATCTTGATCCTAAAATACTGTAGTCTCTTTGTTGCAACCTCAGAATTTGTTCACAAACAAAAGTATAGGCTAATATCTGTTTATTTATTTGGAAAGAATAGTTTTTTTGTTAATAAATTTCCAGAACTGTGACCTTTTGTTTTAGAAAAAATTTTGAGGTAACTAGATTCTTTGAATATTGCAGGGGTCTTCTGAGATTATTTTGTGTTTATGAAGGTAATTTAAAAATTTATTCACTTTCAAAGTGATAATCAAAAATCTTTTAGACAAGAAAGCTTAGGAGCTTTTAGACTGCATCTCTCAAGCACTTGTCAACCTTTGACTAACAGTTTAAAATATAAATTTTTGCCCTGTCCTTGTAATTATATCTCATATAAAAAGTTATAGTTATAAATTATGTACATGAAAACTTGTCTTTTTCAAGAAACATATGCAAAGTTTAGCCTAACTTTTTTTGTGGGCAAACTCTGAGGTTGTAATAAAAAGACCATGATATTTCAGGATCAAGACCAAAAAGCTTACTAAACAGGACACATTTTTTCTGCCTTCCAGCATAGATATCCAAGTTGTCCCCAGAATAGTATCTCATACAAAAGGTAGTAATTATAGAATTATATTGAAAAAACAGTCCTTTCCAAATAAGTGTAAGCAAAAATTTATCATGGCCTTTTGTTTGTGGACAAATTCTAAAATCAACACTGAAAAGCTGTCATTTATGAATTTTAAAGCAGTAATTACAAAATTCATCCTCTTTCAAAGTAGACTAGAAAATTTTTTGGCAAAAGATGAAAACCAATTTTAAGAATTTCTTGTAAAAGCAGACTTGTGATTGTTCATCATGTATTGGTTTGTAGTGTTAAGACTAAGGTCTTAGGGGTAGATTCATTGCAATATGAACTTTTCTATTGATAAAAATGAAGGCTAGTTTGTCTGTTTGGATTTCAGTTTGGTAAGCGAATCATCAAATATTCATCTTCAACAGCTTCTTAGTCATCATGCATATGTATCAAGTTAAAGATGAAACACGACTAGTACACTAGTAAGCTATTCAAAAGCAATTGCTAGTACATTAATGCTTATCCAGCTCAAAATGAACTTTTATAGACAAAAACAGAAAGAAATGCTAGTATGATGAATTTCATCTCAACTCTGTAATTATGTCATCAAGGAATTATTTTGGACAGATTATTAAGTGTCATATGTTGAGTTCAATGTATATAGGACAACACTATTGAACTATTCAGACAAAAGACTTGTTGGCTTCATTATGAATAAATATAGAGTAAAATCTATCGTAGATACTTGATGTCAGGATCTGATCTGTTTTGCCATGATCTGTTATTGAACTGTGACTCTATGGACTTAATTCGTCTTATATGTGTATTCTTGTAAAATACGTTCTCTTAATTAGTGCTCTCATTAGTGTGTTCTCATTAGTGTGTTCTGATAAGTATGTTCTCATATGCATGTACTCTTAAGTAGTATTGTGTTTACAAGATTCATTCTTGGCAGCACATGAATAGGGATTAATACATTATTGGCTGTGTGTCTTCTTTGGGTTTCTGGTGATGTTTATTATTGGTTATATGCACAGTCTTTAATATATTGATTCCTAACACTTGAAACCCATATGTTTAATATATTCTTACATTGCAATGAATTTTATACAGTGGTATGCTGAAAAAAAATACATGAAGTTTTAAATGCATCTTTGCATTAGAGACTCATGTGCATACTTGTAAATATTTCTGCATAATAATGTATGTAAACTCCAAAAAATTTAGTAAATTATGTAGAACTTTTTAAGTTGGATACCTCTCTATCAAGTACTCAAATCAACAACTTAAGGATATGTCCAGATATGCAAGGGATAAGAATACTTATCAGAACAGTTGGCCTCTTGTTTGCTGTCCAGCCTAATGATATGATAGCAGTATACAGTGTCCAACTTAAGAGGCTTCAACGTAAACTATTGTCACAAAGCAACTTTATATTTATTTATTCAATTTTTTTCAAAATTACATTGATATTAACCTTTCTGTTAGATACAAGTATGTATCAGTTTATTGATGTAAATATCTGAAATTAACCAAAAGAAATAGAGCAGACAAATTCAATATTTTGGTTTTTTATGGCAATTTGATCACTAAATGATAGTAATGATGAAAAATGAACTTACTCTACTCTTTTTGTATATTTGCATTTAGTTTGGTTTTGTACATTTGCTAATACTGACCTCAAATAAAAATATACACATACATATGTCAGAATCTGAGCTGTTTTGCTCTGTGATCTGTTGTAAAGCTGTGATTCTGTTGACTTAATTTGTCTCATATGTGCATTTTCTTACTTGTGTTCTCTTAAGTTGTATGTTAGGAATTAACTTCCCAAAGTACTATTTCTGTTTGTTGCTGCGGTACAATTCAGAGAGATTTGTGTAATTATACAATTCAAGAGGATTTGTACAATTCTGATTTGAGGAGAGTCACTTTGGTAGAAGTTCAAGGAGAGTCACATAAGTAGAAGTTCAAGGAGAGTCATACATTTATCAGCTTACATATATTTTGTTGTATTGATAGAATGTTCTCACTTCTATCAACACAAAATATCTGAATGCAACATATCTATACCAATTATTGTCCGTTTCTTTTTGTGTTTTAACTACGGCGTTCCTAATACCATGGTACTATAACTGCAATGCTAACAAGAAGGAAATCTAAGGGTGATGAAGCAATACAAAGAGAGAAGGAAAAAAAGTATTTTGATGAAAAAAAATTAAAATAACAAAATATTGACATGCCACTGAGTGCATCCCACAGTGAAAATGTAACCACAGAGAAGGTATTCACAGATATGAATAAAGATAATGAGTGATAAGAAAATATAAAATGGAGCAAAGCCAGTATCTTGTAACTGCATAAATGCAAGTACATTCTTAGAAGTCTTTTATGTTAAGATTTATTATTGAAACCATGTTATAAGATGAGACAAAGTAGATCTAGAATTTTCTACTTAAGAAAGTACTCTACAGAATCATGAAATTGCAAAAACATGTGGCTTATTGAAAATAAACTGTGGCCTTTGAACTATGGAGAACTGACAAAAATTTGAATTACAAGTGGAACATTAACAAATCATAAAAAAAATTAGAAAAGGCTAATGCTGTGCTTTATGGTTCTATCACAAAAAGTTCTAAATTACAGATAAAAGCCAGCAGGTCAGTTCCTGCAATAGATATATAACCACATGTTACTCCATAAAAGTAGGCAAGTCAATATCGATTAGCTACATAATACTTTTTTTCTGTGATAGCATTCAATTCAACAGGTGTATGCCATAACATGAATTGTGTGTTTCAAACTTTCTATTTTAGAATGCAAGTTCAGTTTTGTTCTTAACTATTCTTGCAAATAATTATGAAAACTTTATACTTCACACAAATATAAGACCTTCCAAGCTGTTCATCTTGTATTTTCAGACACTTTACTAGGCTGAACAGCTGGTATGATGATGATTTTCCATCCAAGTTACTTTTTTTGCTTGCTTATCTGGACAACTCTTTATGTTGGGCATATGATTACTTGGTAGTGAAGTGTCCAACCATGGAGATTTTACTTTATATAATATTTATTGCTTTCAATAGTCAATTTTTTAGAAATAAAAGTAATTCAGTAAAAAAGTTTGAGTACATAAAATGCTACAACTATATACATAAAAATTTTATTATGCTGCCTTTTATATGCTTTGTTGTTTAGGAATTGAATGGACTCAAGCTATTTGAATTGAACGTACAGAACATTAGTCAGTTCTGAGGTGGTCTGACTGAAGTCTAGTAGTACACTCTTTGAGTTGTCTTTGAGTTAAGTTAACTTGAATCTACTTAAATTATTTGAGTCAACTTAACTTGAATCTATCATATCCTTCATGCTATTTAGTGTTACTCAGCAACTAGTGATAGTATTCAGTTAATGTAAATAACACTATTTGGCATTATCAAAAATTGAGGAAGAAACTAACATCATGAAAGTGTACTCTGAATTTAACCATCCTTGCACATATCTTAATTCAAGTTATTCATCACACATACCCATCATACATGCTAGCATGAGTGCGAGTCTCAGCAAATAACTCAACAGATTCAATTCCAAGATCTAGTTGTAGGCAAGATGAAACAAAGACTGGACAAAGACAAGACAGGACAGGAACAATATTATGTAGCATATTTATAAGACTGAGTTACAAGATCATCAAGGCTATTTGCATGACTAGAAGTGAATCTTCTGATCAATATATTTTATAGTTCAAGTTAAATGATGACTTGCCATAAAATTAGTGTTGAAGTTCAATGATGACTTGCCACTTTAAATGTAATTCTATTTATCCAATTTTAGTCTTTATCAGATGCAGCAATCCTAACATAATGATAATATATATCATTGAAAGTCAATGCCTGTTTTTCTTCACAAAATAAAGGGCTGATCTGTCATGTGTATATACATCAGCAATCATTCAGTGTAATATTAAAAATTCATTACCATGCATGAAGTTTTCTGTTAACTGCACAAAATGATTGTGATGCAAGTAGTGTTAGTTTTTAAACAGTGCTGTTAACATTAATTGATATAATACAGTGAAATGTTCAATCACCCTAAGAGTGTTGGAAACACTTAATGGAGTGAAAGGTGCAGTTGTTTGAGTCAACTATGACTCGATTTGGTTTGTTCAACTCTAACTGTTTGAGTCAACATAACTTGAGTTTACTTTAACTGTTTGAGTCAACTATGACTTGATTTGAATTGTTCAAGAATTTTTGGAGGCAACAGTAAGTTGACCATACTCGAACTGCTCGAGATGATTTGATTTGAACCGTGTACAATTAAAGTTATGAAAAAATTTCAACAAAAAAATCACAGATTTCAACGCTTGTTGTATTCAAATATTGCTGTGTTCATTTGCAAAGTAACCTGGTAACACGAAAACTATCATAGATCCAATTTATGTAATATCACAAGATGAAATCGAGCAATCAGATTCAAGACGAAGAGGGAGTGAAGTACATTAAGCGTGGACGAGGCTTCAGGAGCGATGACTCCTATCGAACATCTGTACGACAAAGATACAAGGGAGTCGATCCACATGAAAGGTAAGTCCATAAAGATTTCGTGGTTTCTATAAATTTCCACACAAATTCATTCCAATTGGATCCCGGCCATTCTTCATAGAATGTAGCCAAGCATGAAAATATCACTAAATCATCGACCAATCGGAAAAGGTTTTATTAAAAAATGAATTTAATATAAATAGTTTTATGGTAATTTCCGTATTCATTGGACTTCTGTAGAGTTTGGGAGAGTACCCTCTAATATTTATACTTGTTTTTATAATCACTCTTTATTCTAACTCTCTAAACTAGATTGAAAGTTCGAAGGCGTACAGACTTTCATGAAAGTAAATTCTCGAATAATCCTTCCAAAAAATTCTAAATTTTAGGAAATTCGTTAAATTATTTTGACAGTTTCAGACCATAAAACGTCACCTATGATAGAGGATGTAAGAGGGCAATGAAAAATAAAAGTATTTTTTCTGCCTACAATAAGTTCATTTTATGATGAAAGGTCATGCTGAGAACAATATTCTAAAGGTCCAGAATAATTGCGAAAGGTTTAGCAACATATACTCTACCTTCACCATTATTTAGTTAGGAGTCGTAAAAGTATCTATCCTAGATAAGAATATTATACTGGTAGAATCCTTCTAAAATTTATCATCATAGAATAAACTTTTACCTGAATTTTCACGTAATTGAATTCTCAAGATAATTTTTTGGACATGTATTTCACTAAAATTATACATATATATGTATATATATATATATATATTCAGTTTATTCGTTCTTTATATCGTCACTCTTCATCAATTTTACGATAGAATGAAATTTACGAGAAGCGTACACATCGAAACAAAAGTATAATTTATAACGGTAGATTTTTATAGAAAATTTTTACAGTATATAAAAACTTGCATTGATTTAATTCCGCTTATAGTGTTTTCCCACCTCGTTATCAAATCTTTAGTTTGATGTTTCTTATACATGCATACAGCATACATACATCCCCATACATGCATATGTAAATACGGTCATACACACATGCTTATGTGCATACATATTTTTTTAGTCTTGGCCTCTTGGATACTATATATTACTTAAGATTTCTTGTAATATCAAAGCAAGTTCGTTCTCTTTCAATGTTTGCCAGATTTAAATTTATTTAAAGTTTAAAACCTCTTTATAAATTATATAAATATATGGATATTTTAATACTTTTAGAAAATTTAATGTTTTGTCTTTTTGATTTTATTAATAGCTCATTTTTGTTTTATTGTGCATTAATGTATATACATTCAATTTGTATGCACATTCAATATGTATATGAATTTATTGTGTGCATATATGAAATTTGTGCAGCCATATTTGTATGTATCGCTTTTATATACAGCAGTATTTGCTGGCGTGTACTGCACCATTCGTTGTATGCAGCAGTATGTGACAGTATTTGTATACAGTAGCATTCGAAGTATGCAGCACTCTTTTTTGTATACAGACCATTTGCTGTATACAACACTGCTTGTTGCATATAGCATCACATGTTGTATGCAGTGGTGCCATTTGTATACAGTGGATGCCATTTAAAGGTTTTCTTATAACAGTAGCTTTTCTCAAATTTAACACCCGGTCTAAATTTCTTTTGTTTTTTGTCATCTTTTACCAGATACGTCCCAAGTCCGCAAAGAGCGAGCATTGAGAACATACGTACTCAACAAGGTTTATGCAGATACATACATGCATCTGCACGTATACATACATACATGCACACATTTATATGTACGCATGCAAAAAATATACATTTATATACATGTTTATATATACAAACTTAGTCGTGCAAACGTATACGCATGTATACTTTTACATATAAACACAAATATACATGTAAAAATAGATACATACTTATTTGCAGACTTATACTTTCATATACGCACACATGTATACATTTATACGCATGTATATATAAATGTAGGAAATGGTAGTCGTCAGAATATGGAATTTGGCCGAAGTGGAAATGAATTCCAAAATTATCAAAGATCAAATTCAGCAAGGTACATGTATACATAAATATATATACATGTATATATATATATATATATATATATTCTGATACAGATATACATGTGTGTATACATTGCTCATGTAGATACATAGAAATATACTGGTACATACATATGTATATGCCCTTATACATATGTGTACATACGGGCACAGATATGCTTATATCAATGAGTTTCTGTACATACATATTGATGCATGTATACATTCTGATGCATGCATACATAGTGATATATACATACTGGCACGAATATGCAAATACTGGTATAAACACATACATTCATACTGACAGTATGCATAAACTGACAAATATATGTACATACTGACGTATGTTTACTGCCTCTTATAGGTTTAGCCACCAAGGTCATTGCCCGGAGTCAAATATATATTTGAAATTTGAAGCAAAATTTGAAAATTCGAAGTATCAACAGATACCAAATTCAAAAAAATTCGAAAATTCAAGAAATTTTGAAGATTCAAAAAATGAGCGCTTAAATTCAAAAGAATCAAGAGACTCAAATACGAAAAGTTTGGGTGATTCAAAAAAACTTCAAAATACAAATTTGAAAGATTTTGATACTTGGAATTCAAAAAGTTTCAAAGACACAAATTCAGAAGATCTTGAAAATTCGAAAAAATTCAAAAATTCAAATTTAGAAAAATATGAACATTCAAGAAAACTTGACACGAATTCCAAAAAGGTTGAAGATTCAAGTTTTAAGGAATGTGATAATTTGAATTCAAAGAAATTTGGTAATTCAAACTCAAACATGAATATGAAAACAAAAGATCTTACTACCATGTCACGATGGTCAAGTTCGAGTTTGGAAAAAGATACTTGTAATAATTCTACACATCAAACAATAGCCCATAAAAACTCACGATTTGATTCAAGATCGCCTCTAAAAAATTATTCTTTTGAAAACTCAAAAAGAGATGGAAGGTCAGAAACACATTCCAAATCACCCCGTAGAAATTATCCTTCTGTTGAAAAGACTTCAACGAATGAGCTATTAGCCCATAAAAATTCGCAATTTCGTTCAAGATCACCTCGTAAAAATTATTCTCCTGTTGAAAAGACACGATTTCGTTCTAGATCACCCCGAGGAAAATATTCTCCTGTTGAAAAGACACGATTTCGTTCTAGATCACCCCGAGGAAAATATTCAGCTGAAAAGACTTCAATGAATGAGCTGAAAAGCTACGAGTTGGAACCAAAATGGACCAATGAAAACTCACAATTTCGTACGAGATCACCTATAAGAAAAGATTCGAAGTTGAGGAATGATTTAAAAGTAAAATATGACAATGTAAAAAGTCATTCAGCAGTTTCAAAACAAACCAATCGGAATTCACGATCTAGAACTTCTTCCAGGCATAGAAGGTCCTATTCAAGAGATTCAAGGTACATATGTATGTATATATAAGTACTGGTTATTATATAAAAATATAACTGAACTGAACTGTTAAATGTATGGTTCAGTTCAAACTATCCTCCTGTATGCACTCTATCATAGTCTTAATACCTAATATTGTTTTAATTTAGGTATTCGAGATCGTATTCTAGGGATTCAAGAACTTATTTTAGGAGAAAGCCCTATACTAGGCATTTGAGATCTTACTCGAGGGACTCAAGGTACTTGCACGTTTTATGTATACATAGCGATACATACACATATACATGCAGACTGATACATATATACAATCAGATACATATGCAATAATACGCAAATACATACAAGCTGGATACACACTGTATACGTACAATTTTTAAGTGTATATAATATTTACATTTGTGTATATTTGCAGCGGTGTATACAATATGTATATATATATATATATATTGTAGTATTGCATGTTTGTATATACAAGTGCATATATTTGTGTATATGTCGTACTACTTATTGCGTGCATACATGTGTATATATTTATGTATACAACCAGTATGCATGGTATATATTTTATATCGTATGGTTTCTTTGTATGTGCAAGTATAACTGTATATATTTGTATACAAGCAAATGAAATATGTATGCAGCAACACATACAATATTTGTTTATATTTATACATTGTAGTATTGTACATGATGTTTGTTATATCGTAGTATAAGTAGTATATTGTATGTGCAAGTGCCAGTGTATGCAATATGTAACATGGTAGAATTATATATATTTACATAAGTCTATGATTGCATACAATACATGTTTCTAATTGTAGTAATTTTTTTATTCTAGGAAAAAATCCTATTCGAATGTGAAATACCCTAATTTGCCTAATTCGAATGAAGTATTTTCAGAATTCGGTCCGTTACCAGGAAATATAGCAAACAAAAATTTGCCTCAAGTGGGATTTGAACCTGTTCCTTTATCGATTGGTATGTACATTTATATGCATGCATGCATTCATTCGTTATATCCAAAATTCCCTACAACCGAAAACTCGAAGCTCAGTTTGGCACTATGACTTTTTCACTTATTCGTTACAAGCGAATTCGTTAAAAACGAATTCATTATATGGACCAAAGTTCAATGTATGCACATTATGGTTTGTACCGAAAAAATTTGTATACATGTAGCCTACATTCTAAAGTATTATATGCGCCAGTGAGCATGTATACATATATATGTAGGTGAAAATTTGTTATATCAGAACTTTACTCCAGACATACTAATGTATGCATATATACGAATTCAAGAGGCTGTTGACATTCAACAAATTTACATGCAAATATAAATATGTATATTTCCATAATTCATAGATAACGAGCAGCAACAGAAATTCCTGTTAGCTCGTATTCAAGAAGCTGTCAAGATGCGTGTTAACAATCCTGTTAACACTGTGAATCTCGTTGGATCTGTACGCAATTCAATTATAGATCAACCTGGAACTGTACCCAAACGAAGGGGCTTGAAACGAACTGTTAATACGGATCAACCCGTTTTTATGCCCATCTCGAATGCAGCAATATCATTGGTCAATAAAGGTAAATATGGACATACGTACATTATTTTGTATATTTTTTTAATGTTTATTTCGATATTGTTACAGACGGACAGCCGGAAATGAAACCTCCATTGCCATCCTATCCTCGCCCGGATAGCCATTAAAATATACAGAATTAATTATATCTGTTCTTTTTTTGTATGTTCGTGCGTAAATTCGTAATTATTTGTATATATGCAAATGCTTATGTATCTTTGGTCATGTATGAATATATATATATATATGAGCTTATGTTACCCTCTTATGAATGTATGTACGTGTGTTTATATATAAATCAATTCTTTTTTGTATACAGATGAATGCATGTGCATCTTTGTTTTTATTTTAGTAAACTTTTTACGTATATATATATATATATGCAACTAAAGGAACTGTATTTGACTGTAAGTGCAGTGCTGTGTTCAACTCTAAGCCCAGTGCTGTATACATAGTCTTAGATACATAAATAAAGTTACTCTGTATACAAAAAGCTATATACAAATTGAATTTTATATTTTTTGCTGAAATTTCTATATGCAATTAAAATTGTGTTCACAGACAGTGGTTTATATAAATTGAATCACATTGTACCTGTTTTCTACCACCATAAATATGTATAAAAAGTCTTGAATTGTGTTTTCATGAACATTACTCGTATGCTAGTGGATATGCAAAGAGGAATAATAATTTATGCAGTGAGCGCTGCAAACATATATATATGTACATGCAATTACTACAGTGTATGCAAACTTGAATCGCACATCCATGGATAACCTCGCGGTATACAACTGCTCTTGTACAGAGCAAAGAACATGTAAAAAATGTATGAAACTTCATGTGCAGTCACATATACGTCATGAAATATATGTATATACAAAGAGGGCTGGCTATGTACAAATATTAAAAGGTATTGCAAATAGCAAACGCAATTGTGTATTCAGCAGTAAGTGCTAGAATTGTATTTGCCTAGTAATTTTAATGTTTTACTTCTTATTTTCATTTACCTCAAATGCTACACATGAATCTGAAATTTCCAGAGGTCATTATAAAGCAATCGTGATACGCAATTACAAATCATTGAAGGTTTTCTTCATGCAGCTCTTGGGGTTGTTCTCATACGGGCTGCATAAAATTCCCCCATCTTACTTTTTAATCAGATCAAAAGAGTCACTGCAATGCTCATTGTTTCATTAGTTTTCCTAGTGCAGCCATGAACATTGTATTATTGGTCAACTTCCTTAGAACTTCTTTTAATGCTTCTATCTTTGTGTCCCTATTTTCCGAATTATTTATATTGCTTGTTTTCATGCTATCACTTGCTTCTTGCAACCATTTAACGCCTGATAGTTCATTGGCTTTACACCTTATTTAATAAACTCTCTGCCAGCTTTTTTTCCACAAAGTATACTAACATATTTTTCTTGTGAATGTGTTTATATATATATGTATGTGTGTGATTGTTATGACTCCTTAACATAGTGAGTACTACCAAGACCAAAAACAGAAAATACAGAAAAATGCAAATAATAGTATATTTAAAGAAATACCATCATGTGTTGCCGAGAGTGAATCTCAACAACATATATGACAAAAGATATTCAAACACAGATGATTAACAGATAACAATCTTTGAATAGAAAATACGGCATTCAAATCAATTCCTAACAGTCATAGCTGTCTAATTTGTTAAGACTATTTGTTGATTTTGCAAGATACATTGATATTTGACAGATACTTTCAGAGATTCACTATTAAAAATTATGAATATCATACAAATGCTGTGGTGTAGCTTAGATAGCTGTTTAAGTTTCTATCAATTCTGTATTTAAGTTAGTTTTTGATGAGTAACTTAAACAAATTTTTGATAGCATGTATTTGTAGACCCTTTTTTTATTAGTTTTAGCCTGTAAGTGCCTGCTTCTTATAAACAACATTTATTGGCAAACATGTTTTCTGGTTCTTTCTAAACATCAACTGTCAAGAAATCTATTAGTTTTACGGTGTAGGCTGCTTTTTTAACTAGGGTAAGAGTGATTTTTTCTTTCTGCAAGAAATGCTGAGTTAGGAATTGACTGTGCACCATGTTATCCACAATTGTTCTTACTTTTTACATTCGACTAAGTTTATCTTGAACAGAAATAACTATGTTTTTGTGTTGTCAAGATTCATTCTCAACAATACAGAAAAGCTGTAGTCAATACATTACTGCTAGATATTCCTTGGTCTTTTCCTATTTCATTACTTTTTTTCCGTTTAATACTGCTTTACTCTACCTTGCAAACCTGACACCTTGCAACAGCAACTTCACTGTAACAGGTTAAAATCAAATAATTACGGCAAAGACAATATCAGTAAGTGTATCAATGTATAGCAGATGAGCAATTCCTAATACGTTAAAAAATATAATGTACTTTAAAAGGCACTGAATTTTGGCGTTATAACACTTTACTTGATATTACAAAAAAAGAAAAATGATATTAGCATCAACCAATACTTAACATTAGCAGATACATTTTTTCAAAAAGTTCAAACTTTTTGCAAGTTGCTTGAAATTTGTTTGGATAATTGATTGCCTAAGTTTAAATAATTAGAGCAAGCACTAATTTTGTTTGTACTGAAAATCTTTTTGAAGAATGTGAAAAGCAAATTTTTACAGAATCATATTCAAATATTGAAATTTCGTGCATCATGTTATGTAATATTTTTGTTGAGAGTTAATTTAAACACATTTTGTCAATAGGGATTGGTTTAAAAATGCTAAATTTATTAAAATACTAAGCAAGTAGTAACATTCTTTGAAAAAGCATTTTACGTACTTAGATTTTGTAAGTTTAATAAAAATTAAAAAAAATTAAACCTGTACTGTTCAACAGAGAAAATTTGGGATTGAATAGCTACTTTAAGCACAAAAAGATTATGACAAGAACAAAAGAAAAGAGCAGCAGAAAAAATCAAGAGAGCAAGAGTAAACCATAGATATTAAGCTAGCTGTACAAAACGTAAATGGTAAGTCACCATTTAGAGTACTCCTGTTGGCTATGTCTGAGCTCCAAATGATGTGATTTGATTGGCTCATAAATGAATAGCTTCAATAAAATTTTAGTTGACAACTCTCCAGTAAAAATAATGTGCAGTTCAGTTCATGTTGTTCAAAGATGGCTCAAAGGTTAAATGTAGTGACATAGTAGATCCTCAAGTTTTAAGTACATACCTTTTTACATAAAGTAAAGAAATATACTTATACTATTGCTGTTTATTGCAGATTAAATTCTTTAAATGATGGATGTATGTTTGAATAATTCAGAACATACAAAATAAATATAATACAATACAACTTCTAGAAAACAAATATTTACCTGCAACACTTTTCAAAAGATTTGCTTTCAATTGTCAAGATTTTCATAAAGTACTATACCCATTTAACTCAACTTTAATTGTCCAGTGAATAATAAGTTAAGTTTTAAAGAGTTTGCTATCTATCTTTTATTGTAGGCAAGTTTATTTTAAGATTTGCAAATAGTATCTAAATATAATAATATTCAGAAGCACCAGGGTTCAAACCCAAAACCTTAATACTACTTCTCAATTTTTGTACTGTCAAACCATCATCTCCCACCATGGGAGATTTTAGGAGTCTGACTATCATGAGAAAGAGCAGATTTCTTGACAATTCTATATCACGTAAACTCAACAAATGAAACAAATGCAAAAATAGAATTGATACAAGAAATGAAGAATGTCCTATTTGCATTGAGAAAAACTTGCTTTGAGTAACATGACAATACATGCAGAAACAAGGATTTTGACATATAACAAGTTTATAATTATAGTATTCAAGACTGAATTTAATTACAAAACATGACACTTTGCTCATTGTTTAGGGAAAAATAGTATTGAAAGAACAATGGTAGTTCCAGGCTGTTAGTAACTAACTTTACAACAATTAGTTCTTAAGGGAATTAGTTGTTTAAGAGTTATTCCATTTTAGCTGCATCATTTTGTGACTCTCCCAATGAATTGGCGTTGAGGCTTTGTTTATTGTGTTGCTGAGTGTATTTTTTATTCACTCTCAGCAACACAAATTATGATTGCATAATGTTACCATGCTTGTATAGTCTTTGTGTTCTTCTTGTTTGGTACATTAATAACAGGCAAACAAAAGCTTTCAAGGTTCAGTTTGTAAATTCTAGTTAACATATAAATATATAAAACTGGAGTCACAGCAGTATTCCAATAGGTATTGGCAAAAAAAACACGAGGCAGTGTAGGCAGTTAGATAACCTTATGAAAAAAGTATCAAATGTACGGATTACAACTGACTTTTAAAACCTAGATGAGCAATAAGTACTACTTGCATTTTTGTTTTTATGTGGAAAACAAAAACTTTTTTAAATGCTTTCAGACTGTTTATTAGTTATTATTTGAATGTATGCTAAATTTAATCTTAAGTTGACTAAATAACTTGTTCAGAAGTAATACATAAATTTTGCAAAAACATGTATAAAAATACCTTTTTTTAATTATCAACAAAAATACCATACAAATTTGTTTAAATGCATGAATAAAGGCAGTTGCTATTCTCAGTTAAGATAATCTAAAACATCAGAAATGTGCGTATACAGATGATAATCAATTTTACTCCAACAGTTATATCATATATAATTTAAGATTGTACAAATATTATACCACTGAAAAAAATTGTAATTTTTTGTTGAATGAAATCAAATGAGTTATTTAAACAAGTCTTTTAGGTTATTTCCTCAAGACATGTTGAATTGGAATTAATTTCTGCTAGGAACTGATTTGCATGCCATGCTTCCTATTCAAAGATTATGTTAAACAATATCATTTGTATTCAACTAGGATATTATATACAATGTGTTTACAAAATTCACTTTTGACAGCACATGATTTTGATCTATTAATATAATACTATGTGTTTCCCTATTTGTATTTTCTTGTCCTGTCTGAATGTGTAGCAGTATACTGATGGATTCTGACAACTCCTAATTTAACTAGATTTTTGGTTTTGTTTCTAGTTGTTAAGAGTTGGAAGGAAAAAGAAGTTAAAGCAACAAGATAGAATAGGTTAAGGAAAGTTGACTAAATAACAGATGAACCAACAGCAATGAAAAGGAACAACATGAAAGAAAAAAAACAAGTGTGTTGACATATGTCTGTGTGTGTATTTTCACTAATGAATGAAAACAAATATGAAATATATAGAATAGTTTATGACTAGCATGAACTTGATGACTAGACACATTCTCATTAGTTGATTTGTGGAGAATCATCAAAATAAGAAAAGAACAAATTTCTTACTAGCTGATTTTTGGAGAGTCATATAAAGATCTGGAACAGAACATACATTACAGAATATTCTGGAGCATGTGGATCTAAGACATAGTTGTAGTCTTAACAGTAGCAAATTTTTTGCAAGCTGACTTCATGTTAACAGCAGGTTACTTTGGGTTATTTACCAAATTTGGGGTTTCCAATAAAAGTTGAATTACAACTGTGACCATTTTCTTGGTTACTAGTACAGACAGTCAATGTAGACAAATTTTTAATGTAGCTGCTGCAGTGTTGGGAAGAGAGAGCCAGTAGTCTACTTGCAAGTATGTAGTGCTGACTTGTATGGATTACTATGAGTGGATTCTATTTTTGTGAGAGAAGCTTAAGCAATCTTTTAATACATTCTGTAGTTGGCTTACCAGGATGCAAAATGCTATTACTATTTTGATGCTCTGTAACAAAAAAATTAAAGTGCTATAGAATTTTGAAGTTTTGCATGGATTTAATAATTTTTATGCTAGAAATAAAAACTGTTTTGAAGAACTAGAGAAGCAAATGAACAAATAGAGTTGTACTTGACATGATGCAATTATTTTGAAATGAATCATGGCCTAGCAGGTTATATTAAAATCTGTATAGATACTCCTAGGTCATAAACATACTTTAATATTGTACAACTCAAGATGTTAGGATAGAATTTATTACAGTTTAAAGTGCTTAGTATATTTCTGAATAAACAAGTACTTTGATCTGTGGCAAAGTAACTGAAATTATTACTGTCAGCTGGAAATTAGACGAGTTGACATATTCATGTTCAGAGGCAGTTATAAAAGTAGGAGATGTAAAAGCTAACAAAATAAAGCCATATATTTCTCTGATGGTGAAAAAACTGGATATATAGCACTACTTTTATAGAGAACAAATGTCACCAAATATGCTGACTAGGCACAATCTAAATAAAATAGTCTTAAGTGCAGTAACACTAGGTTCTGTACATCAAATAAAATCAAGAAAAATTCACATTTTCATATTGTATAAAAAGTACGTTTTTTCTTAATATTGCATAAATCAGAATATCACTGATAGTAAGACTTTTTTGACTGTAAAATACATAATTAAAAAGTGAAAAGTATCAGTTTCCAATCTTTTGCTTTATCATGAGGAACAAAACTTGTCAAAATATGCCAGAAAATAATAGATGATCATCAACCTAAGCAAGCAATAAAGTTGGCAATACAATCACAAAAAGTCAAAGCAAAAGAAAGCTAAAATACAAATAATATATTTAAGATAGTAAGCAAAAAAACTGAGCATGCAATGACTGACACAACTTCTTCAGAAAGAAACAGCAACTTTTTCATAAAGCAGCAGCAACGCTCTGCACAATAACAAAGTTTTTCAACAGTAACAGAAAAAGAAGAAGTGTGTTGTTTTATAAATAATCATGGTTAAAAAAACCATGAAGTACTTAAAATAGTTAACTCAGCTAAATGATGGAAAAATACAGAAACAGTTTTGGGACTTTAGAAAGAAATGTGAACATAATTGTCTTGATAAATATTCCTCAGAAATAAATAGAATGTGGTATATAGGTATGTAGAATCTTGTACATAATGCTATATGGAATGTGCTCCATATGGATATTCTAAAATGTATCTTAAAACTCACAAGTTGTGCTTTTACATTGAAAAAATATCATGTTATTGCAGAGGAAAAATTCTCAATACTATAAGCAAGAGCACTTGAAAATATCTTACACAGTAAGGAACAGAAGAGAAGGAATTAAAGTTCACACCAGTTGCACAAAATCAAGGCTTGTGTTAGGATTGCTGCATCCAGCAAAGGCTAATTGGTTAAATAAGATCATTTAAAAAGTGGCAAGTCATCATTGAACTTCAAGAAGAGTTATGGTAAGTCATTGTTGAACTTCAACAATAATTATGGTGAGTCATCATTTAACAAACTATAATGCCAGGACTTGCAAGGAAAAAATGTTGAACAAGAAAGAATAAAACAAGGAATAATTACAAAAGGTGAAGATGGATCAAGAGCAAGAAAGGGAACAAGGTAAAGAAGAGAAAACAAGCCTATTAACTCTTGTGCTATGTACTAAATGTGCATTTGAGTGTGTTATCACTAATAAATGATGACATAAACATGAAGTATATAAAGAATGATTTATTACTAGCATAAACTTGATAACTAAGCACATTTCCAATTGGCTGATTTGTGAAGAGTCATCAAAATAAGAATAGAGCAAATTTCCAATTGGCTGATTTGTGGAGCATCATCAAAATATATGAAACAGAACATATATTATAGAACATTCTAGAACATGTAAATCTAAGGCATAGTTGTAGTCCTAACATATATAGTATATTGATTTGAAGATTCATTTCTGATCATACAAGTAGCTTTAGCAGTCTTGTAATTTAGTTTTTTAAATATACTGCACATTACAGTTCCTGTCCTTTATTGCCTTTGTCTAATCATAGTTTCATCTTGTCTGGAACTAGATATGGGAGTTGAATCTGTTGAGTTGTTTGCTGAGACTGACAGCTTAGCAACAAAGCTCAGTTTGATTTCCAGTCTTGAGTGCTTTAATTAGTCCAAAAGTAGGTATATGGTGGCCCCTTGGGCCCAAATACCAGTTCCGACCATTCTCTTCAATATCGCTATTGTCCCAAGTCACAACCATATATACTTCTATGTCATCTCTTTTTCCAGAGCAAACTCTATGCCAATCCTGGAGCAGTATGCTCAGCATCCAGGATTATTTCTCAACCAGTAATTGCCATGTATACTCTCATACTATTTAAAACTCATATAGAAAACATAGAGATCTTTAATGCTGCCATGTCTGCTTTCTCCTAAGCTTAATATTGCTGAACTGCTTAACTTGTCATGTGGAAGTACTGATAGTTTGTTTCAATTGCTGTTTTTTTAGCCACTAATAAACTGCCTCCAGCAGTTTGATATAGTCCAACAGATAAATGCTCTTTAATCTAGTACTGCACTAGCTTTATATATGTTCTCAGCTAGCAACTTCATTTTTTGTGTAAAACTTTTTTTCATATTCCTACATTTATGAGTAGACAATGGTTTTATTATTGTCTCTTTCTGGGCTACAACAGTTCTCACTGGCTGCAAGAAACTAAGCTTAGATCTTTTTTGTTACCAACTTGCAATTTTCGAAAAAATCTTGCAACTTGCAACTTTTATTATGTGTCGTGCAATGTCATTCCTGTTTTTAGTAGTGCAGTTAGATTTGTTGTTATCTGAGTTATCAAGTTGATAGAGTAAAATCATTGAAATATTTGAATTTGAGCTTTGATTTTGCACTTGAGCACAACTAGCACATCTTAGAAAAGAATATTAAACAGCAGGTTTAATAAGTTCCTTAGTTAGCTTGTAGAGTAGGTCTATTGCCATTGAGTTGATGCATGCCATGTGTCATTCAGCACTCCCTGCTCTAAGCTAGCTTGAGTAATGTTTGCCCATCAAGAGTTTCCTTGCAAATTGCATGCTGCCTGGGAAAGCAGGTTACCTATGTTTGATTGCTATTCAGTCTTGCATGGTCAATGATACTTAGAACCTTTAGTTGGTATCTCCTTGGCCTCCTATGAACAACATTGCATATTGCAAAGTTTGAAGGAGTTGATATGGACCAGCTTCAAAACAACCAGCTAAATCTAAGGACGATGATTCAATATACTTTGTAGGTAGCAACAGGCAATTTTTTTGTTCGTAAGTCCAGAAAAGCACAGTTCCGAGAGCTGATTTACCTCCATCTTAGAAAGTCAATGATGCCTCAGATTATCCGAGCTAATGTAACTTATGTGTCTTTTAAGAATGCAAAATAAATATTTTTCTCTAAATCAGTTGTTCTTTTGTTGCTAAATGTGAAGAAATAAAGAGCTTTGAGACAATATAAGGCATGTGTATGGATACATTGTTAGGTTTAATAGACTTTTGTCCCAAATGGAAGGTTAAACTAAATTTTATGTATACTTAGTTAAAGAGAAAAGTTTTTCGGACTAATTTCCAAAACTATGACCTTTCGTTAGATATAAAAAAATCCTTGGAACAACCTATTAACACTGTAATTTCCTAATAGTCCACAAAATATTTGTTGAGTTAATCTTTCGGTTTAGGGATAAAGTTGGTTTACAATTGGAGCAAAATTATACATCAAAGGCTGGATGCGATAGGAGCTCAATAATATACTTGAATCCGCAGTAGGATTTTAATGTAATTCAGTTGATGATGGAATAATTTATCCGAATATTTTTTTTCCCGAAAAGTATTCAGACGAAAGTTCGAATGGTGACTTGTAAAGTTATTCGGTTCCCCTAACGCAAACTTGAAATATTTTTTGTTGAATATGCCTTTCGTATCTAGCCGTTGCTATTTTTAATTTTGCTATGATTGTTTAAACTAACTTTTCCCTAACCCGAAAGGTTTCTTCAACTAAAATTTCGTGGTGGTGTTAGGAAATTACAGTTATCTCAACTGAAATTTATTCCTAGTATTCTAAAAAGCTTCATGAATTTTATTGCTATAACGGAATTTCAATTGGCATTGAAATTATAAGCGACTAAAAGATCGTGAAAAAAGTTTATCTTACTTAAAGTAATCTATAAACAATTATTATTGCATTAATTCGCATGATACTGTCTGCCTGAAAGAGGAATTATGCCAGAGAGAAAAATCTAATACAATGAACTCCCGAAAGAGTATTAACCTTAAATCACTTAAACTAGTACAGAAACGTACAAAGGAAACTATTTAGAGACTTTATTAATCTATTTTCGAACAAAGTAGTAGAAAATCATATATATACGTCCGTCACCCGCAGGGTTAATCACCTCATAGAGGCATTTTTGAACCGCGCCTTACAGCGCAGTGCGCCACATCTTTTAGCTGGCTGTATTGAAAATATTGCTCAGATCGGCATCGGTTTACATTTGCACTTATTGAGCAATTCCTAGACTTGATTAAAGATATGGTGATGCACCTAGCGAATAGATGTAGAATTGTATTTTGTGGCTTGATTTTAGCGACACTTGGTCGAGGTATGCAAGCTCAATCTGCGCGAAAAATTCATGACACAAAAAACCTTTTTTATAGCAATTCAATGTCTTCGCCACTGTTGCTAAATATTAGCTTTCATTGCTGCAAGACTGAATTCACTATTGTTCAAGCGGTAAATTCAGAATTGCTTGGAAGTTGATCAAGTTCGTGTTTATAAGAAAAATCCGTAAAACAAGCATATTATCGATCCCAATGACATCTTCACGATAGTTTAACATTAGTGCTTGGGACATTGCTGAAATACGGAAGTCATAGTTAATATAGTTGAAACAGGAAAATTTCAAATTGTTGAAAATTCAGTTATACGGCTATGTTTCCATTTATCTGATTTTGAATTGTTACGGTTATGCTAGTTTTACGTTCTTATTTGATATAATATATAAATTTGAATTCATGCAGCAATATTATTAAGACATCTTAGCGAGCTGGCATCCGTTCGGTGATGTCATTGTAATTAAGCCAACATGAAGAGATGCTAAATTTTTGTTTTACACTAAACGAATAATAATTCAACCTCAAGAGTAAGAGTATTCTTTTCGCCTAAATATGATAATATCCCAAAGAAATGCTGGCTCACTAAGGAATCGTTACATTATTGACTGACCCTTTCGAATCGTTTCGATGCTCTTTCTTTTAAGAATCAGGTTTCTGTCATCGAACCTAACAAAGAATCAATATATGATAATAACGTAGCTTCAAAACTCTTTTTTTATCGCTTTAAATGCGATAAAAGAGCAATTTATTTGCAAAGCACTATTTATTACGCATTTTCAAGCTTTTCTACTTTGACCCCAGAACTTTGTCTCAAACGAAAGGTCAGCTATAAATTACGCGTAAATTTGTTTTGAAAGATTAGCTTCTTACATATATTTCTATTACTTTGACCTTTCATTTGAGGCGTAATTCCAGGGACAGCGTAGACATCCACCTTTTCCATATTGACCCATCAAGCGTTTTTTGGAGATACGCAAGTTAGATAAAATATAGTACTGTTAGGTGCCTTATTTAAATCGGTTACAATGATATTTTCAAATATAAAGTTTTCTTTGAATTAAAAAGTTATTCGAATTCATGAACTTACACGGTTTATTCGATATTTTCACTTCGACTCAAGTGACATGGGCATTTCATGGAATACGGAAAAAGAGAAAATTATTACTAAAATAATATTGAATAAAATTGAGTCCGAACGATTATATTCGATATAACCTTCTCTTATAGGCTAACGAAATATATATATTTATGCATGTATTTGATATTAATATACATTTTATGAATTCTACATGTATACACATATGTATATTCATTAATATTTATATGCATACAAACTGGTGCATATAACTTTGGATACAACGAATTAATTTAGATTCGTTATATCTGAACTAAGTTACCTTATTTTTGCTGATAATAGTAAGAAAAATTCTTTTTTATAAATTTATGACTCCTATATAACTGTATACATGAAGTGTATACAGATTTTTCATATGATGTATATGTGATATGTATACAGATTTTTAATATGATGTATATACGATACGAATACAAGTGTATTTATGAAATGTATATAAATTCAAGTGCATATAACAGTGTATACTATGATATTTATAGCTAAGATGCATAAATGAAATGTATTCGAGCATATTTTATATATATATATATATATATCTTTAACTGCAGTGTTTTCACAAGCACATACAGACAATGCATGTATATTTACACATCTATGTATATTCATATGTTTATATGGATTTTTTTCATGTTGCAGTATTCTCGCAAGTACATACAGACAACTCTGTTCGACTTTTCTATGAAGCAAGAGTTTTAGAAGAAGCACATACTGAAACACATGGGATTGGCAGCTTTAAGTTTAATCAAAGTGAAAGCCGTAGCCTTAGAGCAAGGTACATACAAAAAAATTGTATTTTTTTATTGTAAATGTATATAATATCGATGTTAAATACGTAAAAGACTACAAGAATGCATATGGATAAAATTGATTTTCTTAAATTTAAGGCACAATGGGATGGCAGCTATTGGAAATGAAAACAATGTAGCTGAAAATATTGTAGTTACGCTTCCACGTACAGGTATATACGTATATACACGCGCACGTATACATTTATGTATCTGTATTTATATTTATGTATTTACACAAATGTATGCAGCACACATATATACTCATGTATGTATTACTATATACATTCATAGGAGATGTAACAATAAGGAGAAAGTACTATACTCCAATTGGCGGTCGAATTGGTGAACCATATAAAGTCTGGCATGGCTTGCCAATTGTACATAAAGCTGAAGATACGATATTTAAATCTCATAGCGCAAACTTTGTGTTACTTCCTAATGGAGAAATGATTTGCAGTATACAGGTATACAAATTTATATATACATGTGAATTTTTTATAAATATACAGATTTATACGCATGCATGCATATGTATGTACAAGTTTATAAATGTAAATGTGTACGTTGAAACGTTTGCGTATAAAAAAGCTTTAAAAAGCTTAACTTTATAATTTCTTGGTGAGCACTATGTTACTTTCTATTGGAGAAACGATTTGCAATTTACAGATTTACGTATGTATATACCTATCTTCACATGTATATTAACTCACAAGTTATATTTATGTATGAGCGTATTTTAATGTGATTGGTTATATAAAATCTGTAGATTCATGATAAAAAATATGAGTGCAAGCCATGTTCTGTTAGTAAATGGAGCAAGAACAAAGATCAATCGTGTATCGATATAACTGAAATTGAATCAATATCAACTTTCCCACCCGAATTGACTCGATCTGTTCCGATTGAGCCATCCAAATCAATTATGGAACAGTTAACTGATAACCGCAAATTGACGGGTATTGAACTCCAGCGAGAACTCTTTGAACATGGCAGGTATACATCTATTTAATGATTCTTTTACAAGTTTTTCAACTAAAAATTCAGTAAAAAATATAGAATGAAATTTTTGGAGGTAGCTGTAGATTGATGGGTATTGAACCGCAACGAGAACTGTGTGAAAAAGACAAGTCACTATATACTTGGTATTTTAAAAAATCCAAGAAAGTACAAAATTTAGTCAAATACATTATGATATTTATCAAATGCACTAAAATATCCAGGTATATAGATTAAATGCAATAAAATAAATTTTCATATATTTATGTCAAATGGCAAACTGCTGTAATGTATATTGAATTCGCTTTTATGTGCACTTACTGTATTCACTTTTATGTGCACGTACTGCATAAATCTCTATATGAATCAGATATTTGCATATATTTTATAAATTCATTGTTTTGTGTAGTCCAAAGTTAGATTTTGATAATACTGTTGATGGTGTTAACGGCCGTTACTTAGCGGAGGAGTTAGATGATGGGTCTGTAATCGATGTCATGATGTTGTATACACAAGCCGTTGTAGATCGCCTAGGCTCTGAAGACATTGTGCGAGCAACAATCGCCGCTGCTGTAGCCCAAAATAATGATGCTTATATTACGAGTATGATAGAACTTGAAGCTCAGGTTAGTCTAAGTTGTTATACGTATATACAGTTTGTAGGGCGGGGTCTTATTGGTTATATCGAAAATGAAAATGTCGGTTCTTCATTTGATTGTATATTCATGCAAATATGAGCGTATTTGCATGTATACGAGTGAATGTATTTATATAAATACATGTATATCAAAATATATACAGCTATATATATTTTTCTATGCGATTTCTTATATGCATAGCAATGTATACATGTGTATATGAATGTATCTAAATTTATACTCTGTATATATAAAGTGTAGGTAGGAGTCTTATTAGTTATATTCAACATTAAAAGTCAAATTTTCATGAGTGTGTATACATGTGTACATGAACACGTTTATCGAGTGTATATTTCCGTATATACAAATGTGCATATTAAAATATATGTCAGTGTATACGAATGTATATTCATGTATACAATTATATTTGAGTGTATGCAGTGAACATTAATATATATGTTTTATATATACAGATTGTAGGGTGGGGTCTTGTTGATTACGTTGAAACTGGTGATGTTGGGTTTTCATTGGACTACATATCATTTGATCCAGTTATCGCTAGAATGCGAGACAGCTTTGGTGCGGACTTGGTTACATTAATTACGGTTGATGGAGATATACAGGTATATATTTAAAAAAATTTGTGAAAATATAAAAAAAATGTGTAGCATTTGGTAAAAATCAGTAAATTGTGAAAAATTCAGTTTAAATTTTTTATATATTGTACCCAAAATTCAGATGGCCATGGGTATGACAACATTATCATGTGGAATAGGATGGACGCCTAATCCTACTGTGCCTGAAACAGAAGCATATGGGTTTTCAGCTGTTGATTTTCAATGTATGGTATACAATCTGTCAGTTCCACATGAATGGGGTCATAATTTCGGTGAGCTGAAGTGTAAATACATGTGAAGTATACACATGTGTATACATGTATATAGTTATGTAGTTCAGTGTATATAACTGTGTATATATGTATATGATTTCTGTATATTATATTATATTTTCTTCAGGGTGCGATCATGATTTTCAAAATTCAGCGCAAGATCGGTTGATTTCCTATGCATATGGATACCATAATAAAACGTGCGAATATCATACAATAATGTAAGCGAATATCTCCGTTCATAATTTTATTTAGAAAACATGGCTTATCTAAATTTTTTTAAGAACATTTTCTTTATATTATTACCTCACTTTTTTATGTTTTAGTTTTATCAAGTTTTTCAAAATTATATTTTTTCTTTAATTTTTATCGTTTTCCATAAATTTTACCAGGAGCTACCCATGTGTAAACAGTCGACGTCAACCCATCTATTCAAACCCTTCTTTAAAAATCGCCGACACTGGAGAAGCCATGGGAAGTAAAAAATCAGCCTTCTGTTCTCAAGTCATCAACGATTATCGACTGAATGTGTCTCAATTTCGAGCGACAGTAGCCAGTGATGTCACTTCCGCTCCCACATCGTCGCCTACATCGATCCCGCCAGATTTTCCGAGTATATTTATTGCAAGTTAAATTTTCATGAAAAACTCAAACTTTAATGACACGATTTATGAAAATTTAAAATGATGCTTTGATTTTTGGAGAATTCGGGATATTTATGTAGTGGTAATGTGAGCGCTGAAGAGTGAGTAACTCGAGTGGTTATGGGTATGTATAAGTGACTGGAGGGGTGTGAGTATAAATGAGTGTATATGACTAAATGCTTACCCGATAATATGATTAGTCGGTATTATAACTATAAATAAATTATATTTTTAAATATTTTTGCTTTTCACCTGTGTTTACTGCAATTGATTCTCAAAATTATTTTTTAAATTTTCATGAATTATCAAAAATGAAATTACCTGTGTTGGGAACCCTACCCGCTGATCTGTCCGCAACCTGTGTTAAATCTAACTTGAACCTTTAACATGAGAAAGATGTGGATCTGAATGTTCTCTGTTTCTTTGTTTTGAGGAAGTTACTCCTTACTTGTTCTGTAGGGTAAGAAATTGATGAAATGGATACTTTTGGAACATCGCTAGCACCTTTTATTTGTCTTCCAATTATTGGTTTATAATTTTTATCAACAGTGTGATTTCTGAAAATTTACGAGAGTTGCACCAATCAGTTGTTCGTCTTTTTCTATTATTGCAATCACTATTCAAATGACAGCTGGTATGATTGCACAACATTGAGTGTATTTGCTCTTGTCCCTAAGAGGCAAATTATTCATTGCCATATCCCTCGAATTCTCTATTGTATTGGTTAGCTATGCTATTTAGTTAGGAGTGTAACACGCAGCAAACATAAGAAATCTGTGACAGAATATATATATTATTACATCCTAAATTATGTTTATAGATATTAGTTAACTTCATCAGCAACAAAATATCATTTACTGAAACATGTTCTCAAAATCTAAACTGAAACTTGTTCTCATAATCAGAACTGAAAGTTCAACATAGCATGAGGAGAAACGTACCGCAGCTACAGAATAGAATCAACTCCCTTAGGGATTAACTCCTAGCGTATTCCTATCATACTTGTTTATTTATTCTCCAAGATATTTGTATTTTCTCTCATTAATGGCAGTTAGCATGTAATCAAAGAACAAAATTCAAATCATGTTGCCATACAAATAGATTTGAAGGACGTAAAGAGTTCATTCAATCTGATATCAAACTGCTAATTTATGAAATGTGAACTGGTATTGTTCAAAATCATCAAAGTATTTTGTATTTTTGATTTTGTCATCATTTCAAAGAATGATGCTATTTCAGAGAATGACACTATGTCAGAGTATAATGCTGTGTTAGAGAATTCCTTTGACTCCTGGTATTGAGAGTTTTGGAGTTCTGTTACTAAAATATTGATTAAGTTCATTGGAGCATTGCCCATTTAACCCTATTGTTAGGGTTGCTGTGTCAATTGACACCTAAAAGTCTGTTATATTCAATCACTTGCTGATAATCACTTATTATTGGTTACTAACTGTTGGTTATATATCATATGATCAGAAATTTTACTTCCAATCATGCAAATTGAGGTTTGCAAGTTGAGGTTTGCAAGTCCTTGTCTGGTAGTAAATAGTGAACTATGCTAAGTATATCTTTTGTCTTGGTCTATCTTGTTCATTGGTATAATTGTTGGTCATGCACTGTATCTTTAAATGTATTGCAAAATCACAATAAGTGCAGGGTTGTACAATGGGCTGTGGCAATTGCACACAGGTTGAGTTGTTATCAAATCAACTGGATCAATAGAAATATGTTGAACTGAACAAATAGAAAGATGCAGGAAAGTTTGGACTGTTTCTGGTTTTCATTCGGGTTGTATTACTGTCAGAATATTTGCCGGTCCTGCTATCTCTTTAAATTGTTACGGCATAACTGCTCAACTATGTTCATCAACGTTTGTCTATATTTGCCTATATTTTGCTTACATTTTCTCTCACCTTTTGCCTCTTTTACCTATTTGCACCTTTTATCCTATTTTTGCTTTTAATACCAAACCCTTTATATCAACACCTTTGCCACAATCCTTCATGCACTCATTTGTTCTATACCTCTACAATTTGCCACGTGTCATATTTCTTATGGTTCTATGGAACTTCTTCACTCATTTTCCACCTACGCATGTTCTGTGTCATAATACCTCTTCAACTTATTGGATATCTTTCTATTCCGCTCTATCTCCTGTCATAATACTTCAATCTCTGCCTTCAACTATTTGGATATTATTCCAAGAGAGTCATCAATCTTGTAATCCTGTTTTCTTTGGCATCATTACCAATTACTCCACTTTACTCCGCTCTATTTCCGCCAAAGATAATCTCTAAGAACTACTTAAATTATTCTAGAATTGCCACAAGCTTACATATGGAAATTAACATGTTTATTTATGTAATAAAAGATGCAGCAAGATTCACCGGAGAGACAGTTTCAAGGGCACTTCAAGAGGGTATACCGCACATACTAGAGGGAATCTGTTTATTTGTTCAGTCATGTCTTTCTGTTCACTTTTTTCAAGTTTAATAAAACTTTTATATTTGATTAAATCTTTTTATTTGCTGTTTGCCCTCTGCCGGACATTGGTCCTTACCCCCTTCTTAGGTATATATATATTATATCACTATGTCGCCTTTCCTTTATCTTAATTACTTAATATTAGTTTTTTTATAACGTACATGTTAAACATTCTTTGTTTTCTATGTTTGCTTTGAGAAGGAAAAAAAATACTAATCAAGGTTTGAGGGTTACGGTTTCTTACAGTAAGTATTTATTGCACTCAAACACTTAAAGATACATTGCATTTTTAAATAAATAACTTTAATAAAAAATTCTGTGTCATATTGTAAGAAATTATGATGGGATGTAAATTACAATTTGGTAGCAATATAAAGTTGTAGAGATGCATTCTAATCATTATAAATAGTAAGCAGCAAGAAGCAAAGAATATAGCAGGTATCCTAAAATGGAACGTAATGATTTACAATATTTTGTCATTACAACAAAACAACAAAATTTACTATTTAATTTTTTTTGTGAATAGGCATATAACGTTATATACATAAAAATTGATTTTAGTGAACATTAATTTTTGTTGTATTTCTTCATTTTTGGATAGTACCAGGATCTTGTTTTCACCATGCAGTTTGTCTTAGAATTATGATTTACATATATGTTATATTGTTTGTTCATGTATGATTTGTTTAAAGAGTCATAATTACAGTTTGATCTAATCTCTTGTATGTGCGTAGAATAAGTTGCAAGGTGTTGACAAGATTTAATCTTGTCTGCACATGAGATAAGACAAATATAATTACATTATTTGCGTAATGTTTTTGTGTTCCTTGCCTTGCTCTGGCTTCTTGAACTACATATCAATGCAATTAGTTACTCATAACAGATAGATGCAATTACATTTAGAACTAAGTTTTTAATGTTTGATCAAGCCTTGTACATTTGAAACATTTCTCAAAACTTGCATTATATGCAGTTAATAGAAATATTGATAGTTTTTAATATTTTTTCTTACATCATCTACAAATTCTGCCATCATAAATAACTCTTGAATTATTTGGGTGCAAAATTTTGTTACGATTATTACAGTTTATATACTTTCAATGAGCATTTTTCAAATAGATCAATATATATATATATATATATATATGTATTTTTAACCTGAGTGTATTTGAACTTATATTCTGTACAACATTTTTTTTTATTTTCAAAAATTATCATAATAACTACCAACTGAAACTGTATAGATTTTCATTCTTAAAATTACATAAAAATTTTTCATATTTGACTTGTATACTTCTGTCAGAAATTGACCCCTAAGAGAACTAATTCTATTCTGTAGCTGCAATACGTTTCTCCTGATAATATGTTGAAGTTTTAGTTCTGATTATGAGAACAAGTTTCAGTTTAGAATATGAGAACAAGTTTTAGCAAATGATATTTTGTTGTGTTAATGAAGTTAACTCACTTCTATCAGCACAACTTAGTATGTAATAATATGTGCATTCTGTCACAGATTTCTTGTGTTTATGTTGCATGTTGCATTTCTAACAACTTCTTAACCTTTGAAAGAATAATTTGCTATGAATACATTAAGCTAAAAGAAGCAAGTCAAATGGTAACCAGTTTACAAGTATGTTAGTGATCACAGTTGTATTGTTGAAAGTAAATGCACTTTACAGCAACACATAAATCATAATCCTAACCTGTTATCAGGTACACGCCAAGTAAAGATAAGAAATAGAATTAATAGTTAGATACTTGCAAAGGCTTATCCAATGCGGAACAAAGACAAGGGATTAATACTAGGTAATCAGGCAACAAGAGATTGAGCACGGAAATGTGTACTTTATTATAGACCTTTTTGACACTGAGCATTGAAAATAAAATGTAACATTAACAACTGGCTAATCCTGGATGTATATAATTAGCATTTACTAAACTACAAAATAATATACATGTACACTTGAATTTCTAGTACAAATCCTTAAGAATTGTCAATACAAATGAACTATGCATCGGTTATGTAGGTGCAACAATAACTGGTCAGGTCCTAACACCTGTCACCTAAGTCCATTACCACAGTCTGATGCATCAAATGTTGATTTGCCTTGAAATTTCTATTGAAGTCCACAGCTAGAAAAATGAAACTGACTCTTGAAGGAATGAATTCCTAGCCTACATTTAATTGTTATGAATGATTTTTCAAATCAGTTACTTCACTGCTTTAAAACCAATAAAATGAACTATTTTCAATGCAAGCTAAGAACAAGAGAATTGTTAGGAATTAACTCCCTTAGGGATTAATTCTGTTTCTATAGCTGCGGTCAGTGTTTATTTATGACGTTCCAAGTAAATTGGCTACACAGATTCTAGTAGGGTTTTATAGTTTGTTGTGTTGATAAAGTTAGCTCACTTCTATCAACACAATTAGTGCATGATGAATACACATATTTCTACCACAGTTTCTTGTGCTTAGTTGTGTTTCATGTTTCTAACAAGAATATAATCGAAAACAGCATTAGTCAAGTAGAAAACATGATGCAATAAATCAATTACTGACATTGTATCAGATGACAGCTCTGCATTATCTTGAGTTAATTCAATGCATATAAATAAGGATTGAACACAATTCTAAAATATATTTCCAGTGCTGATAATAAAGTGTTAAAAAAACTTTCTGCAAAACAATTGAAACAGCATATGTTGTGCAGGCATCACCAGAAAAGGGGAGTTTCTAAGATTGTCACTGTGGGGTGACTAAGAATATGCCTAACCGCTGAAAGCATATGCCTTAAATGCATCACTATAGAGCACCTAAGGACCAGCCCCAGCATTGAAAGGGTCTGCATAAAGCTATTCGAAAAAGAATCATTTTACCAAAAGATTCTTACTTCTGATTGAATAAGGAGTATTTACCCTTTCACTGGTGGTGCAAGATTTTGGTTTCCAATGGTAAAGCATGGTATGATATCATTAGCAATCCAGTATTTGCTTGGCAATGTCATTATATTTAAGCTATTAAAAAAGCTACTAAATTTCTGTTTTTGAGATTAAAAGCTATAATAATCCAAATTCACGATAAGTGTCCATATTGTCTAAATGTGATGACATCATGAAAGATATGTTGGCTTGTGAAGGAGCTGTTTCCACGATGGTGCAGATGTGAAAATTCTCAGAATTGTAACTGCCTGCCTATGGATTGTATCACATGCCCCCAAAAAAGGCGACTCTGAAATAATTATTTTAAGAACAATATTTCCGAAGCATGAATGCTGCTGATTGGTGTTGGTTGTATGTCCAAAAATCTTTGGCATACGGTTGGGCTGTCGGAGTTGGTTCGGATCCCTATTGAATTATTGTATCTTCGCGATCTGACTAAAGCAGACATTCGCAGAAACTAAATTAATTGATTTATTAATAGAATATTGATACTGCGGAACGTAATGTTATCCGTGATAAATATTGATATAGCTGTTAAAATATTAAACTGTTTTGAAGCGACTGCTTAAGGTGACTACATAAGGCGACAAGTACTAGAAGTATTTTAAAGTCAATAGTATAGAATATTAATATCGCTCGACTTTAGAACTCGTTTTTCAGTCTTCGCAATCATGGAGGCTATTCGTAATTCGGTGAATCTATATACTTCTAAGCTTCTTGGTTCCGAGACGGAAAGAAAGGTAAGACGACAAAGCTATTGACTCCCACCCAGCGATGAAATATTCAATGATACATTCGCACATATTTTTGAAAAACTACCATTTATGACTAGATTTCGTTTATTATTGAAAAATGCTGAATTTCTCTAGTGCTTTTTGGTAAACGTGCTGTTTATAATGATTAACTTGAGAACGATTTCGCAGATGTAAATACGCCGGTAAGGATGCACGCTTTCAGAACCTTTAATCTCGTAACGAGTTAGTTTACGATACAAAGTCATGTATAAGAATTATTATGAAAGGTTTAACAACATGAACTGCACTAGTATCGTACTTTGTTAGTGCTTCAATGTATTTTTTGTATATTTTCAGTAGCCAGCCTAATTTAATCTAGATTTTCAAGTCTTGTATACATATTTGCTTGAATTATATAGGAGATTACATGTCTGGAAAAAACTACTGCACTATAGAACATCGAAATAAATAATTTAAATTATTTATTTGTTTGGAAAAGAGTAATTTATATTTGGAATTTCTTTATAAATATATTTTGTGATGTTTTTTGCTGTTTAATTTGCAACATTGCTGATTTTTTATATTTCTGAGAATAATTTAAAGTATGCAAACAAATGAATTTACGTTTTCATTAAATATTATTATTATTTTGATTTTTTTGTTATTTCTAGCATATTTTTTTTAATTTTCCTAAAAATTATTTTTTCATTTAGTTTTGAAAATACCATTATAAATTGTGAAATATAAACAAAATATACAGAATAATTTAATCGATATTATTTTTCCAATTTTTTCAGTGTATTTTCAAAATTATTTAAAGTAAATTCTAGTTATGCTCGCTATTATTGATCAATTTCAGTGTTATAGACTGAAAAAATTTGAATCTTTTAAAAGCATTGTCAAATAGTAATACTGGCTATATCAAAAGCACTTTTTATTATTGGCAATGTAGTTGTTCTTGTGTACTCTTCTAAAGAGCTCTGAAACATTCTTTATGTTGAAGTAGAGAAAACAAACTGATGACTAGTATTACTCTCTCTTTCCAATGACTCACCTTACCTCTCTGCCACATCTCTGTTAATCTTATTAACCTTATATCTCCATTGCATAAAAATTAAAAAACGCAAATTTCGGAATGATGCTCATATTCAATTTTACATAATTTTTTTGGAAATTTTACTGAGCACTATGAAAGTTTAATAAATTGATTCTTTCTATATATTATTATAAAATCATTAAGTTGAGTATCATGAACACAGAAACTTATACATGTTCATGTTTTTTTAGTGTTCGATGCATTTTTGTATTAGGAAGTTATATTAAATTCAACAAAATAGAGTATTTATATATACAATTGTATAAATCGAACGCAAAATATGCGTATACAAATTCATAGAGTATACATATACAAGTGTATACAATCAGTATATACAATTTTATACAGGAAAATTCTGTTCAAGAGTATGTATATATGTGTATGTTATCATATATGGGTATATATACAAAGATTTATACGCTATATAAATAGATACTTATATAGTACATATGTAAAATATAAATACAGTTTTATACACGCATGTATGTAATAACGTATACATGCAAACGTATATAAAATATCATTAATGTATATAATTTAAATGTATATACATTATGCATATTGTATTTATGAATTTTTTATTTGAACAAAATAAACTAATAATATTGTTTAGTATACAAATTCTGATGTATACGTATGTATATTCTGATGTATACGCATATATATATATATATATTATTTTGAATATTTTTATTTTATACGAAAAAATGTGCACTGCTTATTAGACATATGCACATGTATACATGTGTACATTTAAAACTGAAAATAATTTGCATATGCGTACATACTAATAATAATGATATATATATACCATTTTATATTTTTGTAAATGGATGAAAATTTTAAAAAAAATTACATTTTCTAGATAGGGTTATTCTTGTTTGATGACAAAGTTGTTTGGTCAAATTCTCGTGAGCTGAATGGTCTCGCTGCGTTGACATTCAACGATTATGAGTGCTATGTCGTATATGCAATGTTAAGGTGCATACATACATACATACTTATCTAATATATTGCTTGAATATGTATATGTTATATTGTTTTGAAAGATATATGTACGCATGTGCATGAGGGTATTTGCAAGTGTAATTAATGCATACATATGTACGTATGTGTTATTTGTATATGCATACTTCATAAGTTATATATGCATGTGCATATTAATTTGCAGAAATGCAATGGAGCCAAGTAATAATACCCACAGTACTATATTAAAAGCAGTTAATCTAATGAAGCACTTTGTCGTCTATGGAGCTGAGAGATGTGTGGATCATACCCGCCAAGCAAAAAATCAGGTATGTATGTATATATGTGTATATGCATGCATGTATACATGTTTGTATCTATCTGTGTTTATATATGTATATATATATATGTATACTTAAAAAACATATGTTTTTCTTAGCTAGAAGAATTAGTTCCATACAATAGCGCTATTCATAGTCGTACTGGTGCACTGGTGGGCTCGGGTATAGACTACGGGGGACCCGTACGAGAAGCTGTTCGGGACCTAATTGCGTTGATTTCAGGTACTGTGGCTTTCCCCAAACATAGCACTTACGTGCTATATTTGAACTATAGAAATTTACAGTTTTTGAAATTCCCCCAAATATAACACCTAAGTGTTATATTGTAGTTGCTCTAAATTTCACAATTTTTTGTACAGAAGGTACAGTGTTCTGTCTTCCCCCAACAGGTATCCAACTGCATGTATATATAAAACTTATATACGATGCGTATATGAATATTGGTATACAACTTGAAATGTATACAATAATATAACTATGTATAATGTCCAACACAAATAGGTATACAACTACATTTGTGTATAATGTTATACAGTATATACAGCCACTTCTATACAATGCGTATTCAATTATGTATACAACTGCATTCGGATACAAAAACTTATGTACACATACATGCAAAATATTATTTACTTAATGCATATACAATGTTTGTATGCAACTACCTATGTATGCAAAGTATTGCATGTATAATTTGTTTTGTATACAAGTGATGTATATGTATATATTTCTACAAGTGTAGTTGCATACATACTTGTATACGTGTGCATTTATGTACATATGTATATATTGTATCCAAATGTAGTTGTATACATCGTTGTATATACATATCCATAATGTGCATGCAAAACTCATATATACAAGTATATATAAATTATGTATCCAAATATGTTTGGAACTACATGAGTATAATGTGTACACTGTACCTTCACACATTAGTGTATATACCTGTATGTATACAGCTTATATACAAATTTGTATACAACTACAGATGTATAATATGTACACAATACATAAGTATGTATAAAAATATGTATATGAATAGTATTCATGCTACATCGGAATTTTAACCAGTTTTCACTTGTAACGAATAAATGAAAAATCATAATGTGCTAAGTTGAGCTACAGACTTTCGGAAATAACAAGTTAATATAGAATTATTGTATCCGAAGTTTACTGTATATTTTATTGTAACAATAAGAAAAATCTTTTTTTATTAATTTACGACTCCCTGTATAACTGTACATATGATGTATATATACAGGTGTAAATAAAGTGTGTATACGATATTCCTTTTAGTACATGTATAAATATATTGATGAAGGGTGCGAATCCTTGCACAATTGATAACATTTCCATAGAAATTTAGCAGTAGGTTTTCAAATTTTTATTTCATTCTTGTATTCCAACAGACGCTTGAAAAGCATGCATACGTTTGTATACAAATAGGTGCATACTTAGTGATGCATACATATATTTGTATACATACTGATTCCTAAATGCATATGTTTATATTGCACACATACTTCATTTCTATATTTAGCTGTATACATACTGTTAGATGCATACATTGTATATTCGTGAAATTTTTAGTAATATATAAAAAAAATTTATTGGCGTATTATCATATTTGTTATTTTTCGAAGAGTCGTAAGTATACAAGAGAGAAACAATTTTTAAACTCTCAAATATGATTATAAAGTTTGGAAATGAATATGGAGAGGTTTAAAAAAGAGCAATTCTTGACCCTTCAAAAATGATTCTTAAATCCGAATTTTGAAAAATATAGTTTAAGAATCATAAATGTATACGAAGAAATCTAAGAAAGGCATTTTTTCACCTGTAGATACTGACAAGATTCGCCATGAAAGGTCAAAAGTGAAAGATGCAAATTCGCTGCTTCCTCTGGGGTCATTGGATGATTTTTTTGCCCCATCAGAGAAAAAAGATCCGATTCAACTTGCGAAAAGTTCAAATGATACTTTTGGTCTCTTACAAACTAATTCTCTGGGGGCTAAATATGACCTGAGGTATGTGTGTCTGTATGTACAATGAATTATTATGGGTGTTCGTATGTACATGTATGAAATTATTACAATATATGTATCACCTATTTTTGTCCAAGTAACTCGAGGTCGTAAAATTACAAAATATATTCAACAAATTGAATACCTTGAAAAATTCAAATTAATTTTGAAAATAAAAAGAATTAACTGATCAACTGATTGAAATTTTAGTACTAGCTTTTCTCTAAAACTAAAATATATGCTCTTGTAGCCTTAACCTCGTAAAAATATATCAGCAGCGTGTTTTGTTCTAAAATAATTCAAAAAGTATGTAATTACTTAGTATCCATACATATTTACATGCATACATACTGCACTATTGACCACTAATGACTACATGAATTTTATTTATTACAAAAATAAGTAAGAAGCCAAATGAATTCAGTTTATTTTATTTATATATTAGTGGTTTGTCTAGTTAATGTCACTTAATCATTGTTTAATATAATCGGGTTATGTATATGCAGATACAGTTTTATGCCTACATCTTTATATACATTTACATACAGTTTCATACATACTTATATATATATACAGATACATGCATGCATATATTTTTCTTTAATTCTTAGTGCTGTGCCGGGCATGTATGACGGTCGTCCTGATCGATACTTTGACAATCTTAAGGATTCAAGAAATAGTAACAGGGTCGAAGATGCAAGTATAACCAGAAATTTCTTAGCGAAGGATCTGTTGGATTTGGACATACAGACAGAGAATAATATAGGTAAGTAGGTACATGGTGCCATACAGTTATGATCTATGCATATATACGTTTTATGTGTGTACGCATACGTATGTATGTAAATCACACTGATTCATACATATTACATACATACGTCATACAGACTCATGCACAGATGTATATACGCGCATACATTATCATACTGGTCCATACTGGCATATAGTTCTATACATGTTTTGATGTACAATATGGACCATGAATACGTGCTCTATATTGTACATACAGCCCACTAATTTGCACATGCATACGCACATTCTTATTTAAGTCAATATATCATTATCTCTTCGTGCATACATGCGTTATTGTTAAAAAATTTCTGTATTTGTATGCATATGAATGTGTATATGACTGTATATACTTGTATACGTATATACGTAGCACAGCGTATTTGCTCGTATACGTAATACATAACTGTATCTGCTTGTATATCCAGTGTATACATCTGTAGCTAATCGTATATAACTGTATCCGTTTGTGTGGAAAAATGTATGCATGTATCTGTATATATATGCACGTGTATTTGTTTGTAAATGCATGCGCAGCTCACAGGACTGTATCCGTGTATATTGGTAAATACTAATATATGCGTATGTGCGTTGAAATATATCAACATATCAAAATCTATGTACTATCAAATGTATGTACGTGTAGTAAATATATTGTCCAAATATATACATCCATATGGTAATGCTATAAAAGTTAAGCATACTATAAAAAATTTTGTATATATATATATATATTATTCAAATAGTACTGCACAAGTCTTGAGTTATCTTGCTTTCTGCATAACTACATGCTCGTTACATAAGAACGTAATAATTTTCTCCATAATTGTATATTTATGAAGCTGCTTACAAGTTGCCTCTCAAGTGTCTGCAACCTATACAGGCAAACTTATATGTGCATATAAATATACAGCAATATTAATAATACATATTGCTTAAATAACTTGTATATGATAATTTTGCTAGTATTGCATGTATATAGAGCTTATGCATACAGTCTATCTATACAAATGATACAATAATTAATTATACCACTTATCAGCTGCATGTTTAAATAGCTTTTCTACGTCATCCCCAAAATACGGTCCCAAATGAAAGGTTGCTGCTATGAAAATATGAACGAATAAGCTATACTTTTGAAATAAATAAATACAGAATTGAACGTGACATTTCGTTTGGGAGAAAATTCCGGGGTCAAGGTTAAAAAGCTATTTTTGAAAATTCTTTCGATGACTTTCTAATGTACTTTGTGTATATGCGTATGTAGCTTATAAATAGAAGTGTATACAACCTAAAAAAGCAAGTGTGCCGTATATATTTATAGATGTATACAGTTTGTTTTTCACATCACAGATTGCGATACACTTAGAAAGTACAAATCAAATAATATTTGCCTGTTTGATTTTTCAAGACACATTAAATTTTTTGATGAAAATATTAGAAATATTTCATTGGTGACTAGAGTGGGATTCGAACCCACACCAATGAACCCCATCTAAAAATGCAATCATACACATGACAACATTAAGAGCATAACAACTTTAAAATATTACAATGTTAAAAGCAAAATGTTAGATTTGAATCTAAAAAATTTTTGGTTTTTTTCGTATCCAGAACCATCAAAACTGTACACCCAAGATTTGGTCTCGCTGAAGAAGCAATCTGAGCTTGAAAAGCAGTTGGACTCTCAAAGGAAGCAGTTAGAAGCTTTGAAACAAGCAATGCTCATGCAACAAAAGCAACAGCCATATATACAGGTATGCATATACGGATACAATAATGTATACATACTGGTGCATACATATAAAATACAAATCCATACATACATGCATACATTCTGGATACAAAAAATCTGTCTTGATCACCAATTTAAATCAGAAGCATAACTTGACACAAAATGATTTTATTAATAGCATTGTCAATAAAAATTCGTTGCATAATATCCATAGATAAATGTATACATGCATATACCTTGAAGTTTTTTAATATGATTTTAGAAAATCTTACAGAAAGAATTTTGTTTTCTGGCAGCAACCTCAAGTGTACGGTTATGCTGGTAACCTGAACAGTTCAGTGCATGCATCAAGTTTAAATCATAATTCAAATCAAAACCACCACCAAGAGATTATGGGTATGGGTACTCAAAATTTAAATGGGTATACCAATTATATGAACGGTTCAGTTCAACCAACAGGTATGATTCCTAATTCATATCCAAAAATGCAGGAAGTGATGGGTATGAATGTTCAAAATTTGAATAGTTATTCTGGCAATTCGCGTAGTTCAGTTCAACCAACGGGAATGATTCACAGTTCGTATCCAAGCATGCAGGAAGTGATGGGTATGGGTAATCAAAATCCAAATGAGTATACCCGTATCATGTACAATTCAGCCCCCTATTCAGATCTGAATCACCAGCTGGCTACGGCTCAAAATTTGAACGGGTATCCTAATAGCATGTACAGTTCAGTTCAGCAAACAGGTTTAATTCACAGTTCAAATACAAGTCAACAGCAAATGATAGGTATGGGTAATCGGAATTTGAATGGGCATTCCAGTAATATGAACAGCTTAGTTCAACCAACAGGTTTAACTCAGAGTTCAAGTGCTAACCAACAACAAATCATGGGTATAGATATTAAGAATATAAGTGGGTATGATAATAGCATCAACGGCTCAGTTCATAATAAACAGTACAGTTCATAATACAAGTTTTTCCAATAGTTGAAATGAAATACGAACAAAACAACTCAAGCTATATATAATATAGATTTACAAGGACTTTTTTGAAACATTTTAATGAGGTAAGGGACATGAAAAAATATATATATATATTTATATGTCAAATATTCAACGATAACTTACATACATACATTCTAAATTATACATATATATAGTAACTTTTCAAGCACCATGTTTTCATCAATTATTTATACTATACTCAATAATACATATGTACATATCAAATTTTCAATGATAATATACGTACAAGAATGTATAGATACATTCGTTCAAAATCCTTCATGCGTACATGCGAACATTTCGAATCCAAGCTATAAGCAGACATTTTACAATTAAGTCAAATTCTTATTCATTTAAGCATTAATAACCCACTTGTAACTTTCCCGAAACTAAATTTTACATTAAATCATCGTGCATCACAAGCCAGGTAAGAACAATTTAAGCTAATCAATTTAAAATTTTATGCTAATTGTTGGGTATTCAAGTATTTAACAAAAAGCGATCTGTAGCTGAGACTGCTTTGTCAACCACAGGAAACTTGGAATTTATGTTTAACTCACAACTGTAAAGTTAAGCTGCGCAAAACGATAGAGAGCAATAGACAGAGGAAAAGAGAAGTGATATTAAATTATAGAAGAACTATCGGTCAGCTTCTGGTGGCCACTCGTTAATTTTACAATCCTACTGGTCCAACCAGTTCTGGTGCACAGCGTAGACTTCATTTCACAGTTCAAATGCAAAGTATCCTGAAATATATTCTGGAACTCATGTCCAAATATACCTATAAAGATATAAATGAAGAACACTTCCATTATAGCAATAATTTGATGAAATGACAAGTTACATGTAGCTTAAAAGCTAAAAAACACTGAAGTATTATACTAAGTCTTGTAAACTTTTGAAAGAACCTGGAGTATGAGCTGATATCTATGTGATGGTAAGATAATGGAGATAAGAATTAACTACCTAAAACTCAAGTATACGTATTTTTGCAATAATTTTGACCAACTCTAGTTGAAGAGTTCATTAGTAAATGAAACCAATAGGAAGCTTCAAAGATCAGGTATTTTTTTGCTTTTTTTAAATTTGAGGACTCTAGCGAGACATATAGGTAAGTATCTGAATTTGTAATAATAAAAAATTGAACAAGCCAGAATTAGCAGGTTTGGGTTTAGGAACTGAGTGTAGGGCAATTTTCATATCTAATGGTAGCAGTACTTCCCTATGTAGCTATTTGTAATATCGCAAAAAAAAACAAAATAAAATCTATTTGATATTAGAAAAAAGTTTTTCCGCGGCTACTTTAAAGAATCATGCCTCAGGTAATCATCCAAGCTTACTCAAGATAGCACCTAGTAAAGTTGAAAATACGATCTAGTACTCTTTTTCTTTCTGCAGAGTGAGTGGCCAATCATGGAAAATACAATTTGATTTGCTTACTTTTTTAAATTGTATTGAAATAGTAGATTTATTGTTAGGCACATGTCAATTAAAGATGAATAAAACCAAAGATTAGTTATAGAATAAAGGTTTATCTAATACATAATGAACAAAGAGAGAATAGGATTAGTCTCGAAAAAGGATGAACAGAAGCAAGAAGAGGTTGAACAAACGTATTTTATTTTTAGATGTTTCTGACACTCAGTGTTGGAAAAAAATATAATATCAACTAACAGCTAATGCCGGACACATGCAATTGACATTAACCAAACTACAATGCGTCATACAATAAGTATACTTGAATCTGCAGTATAAATCTTTAGGAATTGTGAACATAAAGAAATATGTATCAGTTATATCCGCACAACTATAACTTATCAGGTCCTAAGACTTATCACATTTGGCTTCAGTTTGATGAAAAGAAGAAACAAATTTTTTTAAATGTACAAAATTTGTTGTCATTGGTATAAAGTTTGTCATTTGTCTTCTTGAATATGCAGAGCTCTACCTTAGTGCAAATACTTTAAAAACAAAAAAATTTAAATGCTTGCAGTCAATTTCAACAATGAAGATTTTGGTAAGGCATTCAGGAAAGAACTACAATTCAAAATGTTCTATTTTTTCACTTGCAGTTGCTTTAAAATAGAAAAAATTTTTATCCTATAAGTCAATATAAGCTATCAGCTTTATTATAATACTGTAATCGCTTTTGAAAATTTCAAAAAATATCAAATAGAAATTTTTGTGACTGCATGTCAGAGCTGCAGCTACACTGCAAAAATTGTACTTCAACTAAGTATTGGATGCTTCTAACTCTTAAGAACACTTTTTTACAACAATATTTATTAAAGGCAATTTAATTGTACATACATTGTTCAACTTGAGAATGCTTTGAAACAGTTTATTTGAAAAAATTTACAGGGTTACTTTCAAAGAGCAACTTTCAGAGATTGGTTTAAAAAAGTTAGAATAGCAGTATCAATACAAAAATTATATTCTTGAACTAACATTTACAGGTTTAGATTAAAACAGAGAAAAAATTTTAAATTTCATACACCTGTTTTTTTGTGCAGTACACAACTTGATGCAGAAAATAATATTAAACAAGCAGTTATCGATGATTACATAACTAAAGAGCTCTGTTCTAGTTTATTAAAAATGTAGTTTTGTCAATTAGTAGTTATTTGTGCCGTTTTGTGTTTTTGATTATTATTGGTTATATTTGTCAAATATTACTTGTATGGGAACAGTAATGTTAGGAATTAATTCCCTTAGGGATTAATTCTGTTTCTATAGCTGCGGCCAGTGTTCATTTATGACGTTCCAAGTAAATTGGCTACACGGATTCTAGCAGGGTTTAATATTTTGTGTTGATGAAGTTAGTTCACTTCTATCAACACAATTAGTACATGATAAATGCACATATTTCTGTCACAGTTTCTTGTGCTTAGTTGTGTTTCATGTTTCTAACAAGTAAATGTGAAATGTGTTAATGAGATATATGAATTCAGTATTCCTCTAACTCTGCTGTTGATTGTACACTTATTGTCAAGCTTACTTGCATAGCGTTTAACCTTCATTAGAAATATTAAGCCACTATAAAGTATGATCCAATAATGTTTTGCGTAGATTGTGTCAAAACTGTACATAATTTCTAGGTTTGTATGGATTGTACTGACTTTTTAATATATCACATGAGTTTTTCTTTAGTTAAAGAAAAGATAATTTCAAATGATCTAATTTTTATATTACTTCTGTCTTGCACTTTCAATTGTTGAATCATCAATAGTATTAGTAAACTTAGAATAATTCAAATTCCTAATCAAAAAGACTTTAGCAATGCTAGAGTAATCTTTAAGAAAGTACTAGCAAAAAGTAAATAAGAGAAATTGACTGGTATGGCAGAATGTCAAGACGCACAACAAACAGGCAAACAATGCAAAAGCGTAACAGCTCAATTGTACATTATATCTTAACCTGTGTTGTGAGAAGTGATTACACTTCTCCAACACAACATAATTAATATTTAGAACAATTGTAAGACTAGCCATTTATTGAGAATGTGACTAGTATCAAATATAGAAAGTTCTAAATAAGAACACCTGCAGCTACAAAAATAGAAGAGGAATCAACTTATAATATAAGTTAATTCCTGACACAGAAAAAGAGAAAAAGAAATATAACAGTGTACAATGAAATATGGCAATGTTTTTTATAGTGACTTATTACTTTGCTTTGACTTGGCATTGAACAAATTTTGTAGTTCTTTAATCATGCTTGAGTACTGTACTGGTGATCTACAGATAATAACTGAAAATGTTTGTGATTGAGATATTTAACAAAAAACCAATTTCATAGGGTTTTTGCATCATCAACTTGTCAGGATTGCACAACAAGACCAAAAAGAACAAGCTCCTTAAAAATTAACTATATTTGTGCTACAAACTATAACAAAACGATGCCAGAAGTTGAAACAGAGCAGATGTCGTAGAAGCGTTGACAGGAATGAATTAATCATTGCATCATTATAAACACAATTCATTCCTCGATTTGTAATAAAGTGTTAACGGATAATTAAATATGTTAAAATATACGTTAACTGTTAGGGATTCCTAACACAACTAATTCATTAGAAGTATCTTTAATTGATATGCTCTACTTTTCTGTGCAATTTTACAGTAGAATTTGATATTGTTTACTCAACTTTCATGGAATTGATAGCAAGAAGCTAAAAGTACGTTTTTCTGACATCATTTGTTCTTAAACAAATTATGTTATATTAACAGTTAATACTTTTACAAACGTATACAGATAATGAGTATAAAGTAATTAGGCATTGGAACTGGACTGAGAACTAAACTATATATTAAACTGTGACTTATGCTGTAAATTAAACTTTGCGTTGACAAAAAATCAATCTTTTTAAACTAGAACTGATGATTTGCAGCTATAAGTATCTATTTCTGTTGAGTTCTACTACTCTAAAGTCAACCAAATTGTTCATATTTTTATTTGCACTATTTGTCTTGTAAACTCAATGTTACCTACAAACCTCCAATATTTCAGAAACATATAATTGTTTTGAAAAGTCTCACAATTGAAGGTGATCTTCAATAAAATAGTTATTGAAGTGATCTCCAATATATCATTGAGGTTGATCACGCTATAATAATGGTACTGACATTATTATATGCTGAATTATTTTTGTAAATATTTTGATTTAAAATTGATCATATTTACACAATATCTGTGCTTTTTTTGTTTACCTGTTGATGAATTGTCAAGTATCATAATAAGTCTAAAGTTGAAAAGTTCATATAAAGCGCTCAGGATGTTTGGAGATGAGAGTACAAGCCATGTCAATTTTAGCAGTTCTACTCAAAGTGCATGAAATGAAACATGAATTGATTAGCTTTTGTAACATTGCAAGCACTGGTTCTACTATTGATTGGAGCCACTAGGAATGATTGAAACTGAAAAGAATTGCTATGTTATACTGAATGCAAAACAAATTCAACCTTGCAGTTTGTCAGGATCTAATATGTTCCGCCGTGTCATCCATGTACATATTTGTTTGTATACAATTCTTTCAGGGAGTTGTGGTTATACAATCTAATTTGACTTGTATGCGTGTGGAATAAGTTGTAGAATTTTGACGAGATTCACTCTTGTCAATACAGGCAATAAAATAAATGATATAGTAGTATACGCGTAGTATTCCATGCTTGTATTTTCTGGTTTCTTGGATTATACGTATATAAAATTCATTGGTCTTGACACAGTTGAAAAAGAATAATTTAATGGAGAAGATAATAGTTCTAGCAACTGAACAATTTTGTTGCAAAAGTGTAGCACAAAAAAAAACTATTTTGAATGTAAAATATTTTTTCTAGCAAAATAATGGCAACGTAATTTGAAAATATTTATAGTGGATGAAAAATTTCAAGGAGAAAAAATTTTTTTAGAAGAAGACTGATTTTGTCACAAAAAAGAGTGGCAACAAAATGAGCAGAAAAAGGATGGTTTTGCTGCAAAAAGACAATATCCAGTATAAAAACAATATCTTGGATTTGAAAAGACTTTCTAAAAAATTTTTTTAAAGAAACAAAACATGCTTACCCAACAATGCAATCACAAATTATGAAAAATTTATTTTACTTAAATTGACTTGAATCTGTAGTATTAGGTTCATTAGCATTGACCAATAGGAACAAATGATATATGTATTGCTTAAAACACAAAAGAATAGTTTTGAAAAACATACAAAAGAATACAAAGCTTTTATTTCTAGTTCTTTTTACTAGTTTAAATGCATAATAAAACTAAGTAGAAAATGAAACTAGCTTATTCAAACCATGCAAATTAACAAAGTAGCTTGGAATAATGATACATTTTTTTCAACTTATCAAGTGTTATGCATCCTACAAATAACGTTAGTATCCACTGCTGTCTTAGTGGGCATAAACAAATTTTTTTCTGATATACTTTAGTTAATGAAACTGATATGTAGACCTTTTCTTCCAGCAGGAGTTCTAGTTTTTGCACTTTGACTTAGAAGATGAGTCAAATATCAAAGATAATTTATTTGGAAAAGTTACATCATTATTTAAGATAGCAAAGTTTTGCTAGATCTTAAGAGTCCAAAAATATTAATGTAGAAGTGCAGAATGCATATCTATTTACACTGAATACAGTGCAATTACATTGTACATGAACTAACTTATTTTTTCAACACTGCCACTAGATGCAAATATTGAAATGTGCAAGTTAATTTAACCTCAAATATGATAGAGTCACTTTGTTCATAAACAAAGGTACAGTTTTTTTTACTCAAGGTACTTGATCTTGTACATATTTCACTTGAATTGTAAACATACAAAGTGAACTTTGCAAATTTGTTGTAAATGTAAGATGCAAATTCTCAGCATATTTGCAATGTTTACAAGTATATTTTTGTTAGCTTTTGTCCATTCTCATGTTTTACGTTCATTCCACTTTTTCATGTATCTTTTGTTTCCAATAATTTCTACATAAATAGCTTTATAATGATGGCTTGCTTTACATTTGGACTATTGCAAGTAGTCAGTGATTAAATATTTATGTATTATATTGTTCTATAATGCAATTCTATTCTGTTCTGTCTTATTTTGAGCCTTTGAACTTGAACTCACTAGTAACTTGCCAGATTTTCTCACAGATGGAAAGTATAGTTATGTTAACATCAGCAATGTAGTAGTGAATATGCATAAGCATAGCTACCACCCTGCTGAACTAGGTCAAACCTCATTTTTAGTTTACTTCATCTCATCAGTACATATACATATGTAAGCATGAAAATGAATTTAATTTCTTTCTGCATTGTAATCACTATGATAGATCAGTAGATAAAGCAACAAAAGAGACTAAAAAGATTGAAAAAATCAATAGTGCAGTATTAGGAATTAAAGTACAAATTATATTTCAACCTGAGAATGTTCTAGAAGTATATTCTTTAAGTGTGTACTCAAATATTTGCTTGTATACTAGATTTTATACTACACTAGGCAGCATAATATACAAACAGATGATCAAACTTGATATGGCTAGCAACAGTATCTAATGTGCATGTTATTTTTTTATATTCTTGCAGTATTCCTCTACCACTTTATACTCTTGCAGTATTCCTCTACCACTTTATACTCTTGCAGTATTCCTCTACCACTTTATACTCTTTTGTTCTTTTTCTATTTTCTGTTTAACATATTCTAAATTTGTCAGTACAGGTTATAAGTAGTGGCAGCACCAACTCAATGCCATATTTTTTGGCCTCTATGTATGGAAGCATTGTATTAAATGTACCATCAAAGAAGCCACCTTTGCTTTCAGGTGGCAAGAATACAAGATTCATTTGAAATACTTAGTACAACATTGAACGCCTGACCATTTTGGTAATGACAGAGGCTGGTAGTAAGAATTTGTACACTGCTTTTACGCAAGATACAGGTTAATTAAATCTGAATGCAGCACAACTGTTGTGTACGAGAAGTGGTTTCTACACTATTGGACAGGTAAGATAAATATATCGTACTTTATGGATCAACTAAATACAGCATGATCGCGTTATACACGAATCGAGTTGTTTTCAGTAATATTTTTTTACATAAATGAAAAATATTGGCATGAAACTATCGGAACGTAAATATCGGAATGAATATTCATTAATTTTGAATAAGTCGACTGAGTTTGATAGCGTCAAAAAAAAATTTAAACTCACAAAAAATTTAAACTCACAAAAAATTTAAGTTTCATCATAAAACAGTAAATGAAAACTAGGAATGCGCGTTTTCTTAGTTTATCGTGCATATTCGCATGCTCTTTCTGTTTGCTAAATGTCTTGGCCTTTCATGGCGGTGTGTACGTCAATCGATCGAGCTTTAGAGTTCGCTCACTATGTGTTAGATCAGCACAGGATAAAAGTGAACCTAGCGATGATGAACAAATATTAATAGCTGACAAAGAGACGAGTAATGTGAGTTTTCGTTTGCAAGTTTTAAATTCATTCAGTATTGTGGTAGTTTTTTTAAATGTTTAATTCTGTGATTACAAAACAAAATCAATTGAATTAATTGACCTGTTTCAAATTTTCCAATGAAGACTCCTTCAACAGAGTCTTAAACATAATTTAAATGTAAAATGAAAATATGATACTGGTGCAATTCATAATGATAACCTTTCATAAATCTGCAAACCTTCCATAATTATTCTTATGTATGATCTTTCACCATAGATGAACTCATTATGAGCTGAAAAATCGTAATAGCATTTATCCTTCGCGATGTATTTACGTTCTAAAAATCCTTCTATGCTTACCATCATAAACTACACTGTTACTAAAAATATAATGGAACTTGCAACAACTAAAGAACATACATTATTCTTTAGCACCTGAACATTTATCATTTTGTGCTATATAAATATATATGTCTATATTGATAGGTAAACATAAAATAGATTGAATATTTTTAAAGTTGTTTTTTATTTTTTCAAAGAATAAATACTTTTGCTCTTTGGGAATTTAATTAAGAAATAGTTCACTAACCTGTTTTCTAAGAATAATTATTTTTTACGATCGCAGAGTTGCGTTTCTTTTACTTTGTCTATACTTTTATATTTTCTTAATAAAGTATTTGGAACTCTAAAGTACCAGTGAAATCATTTTTGATATTTTGTTGAAATATAGTATTTCAGAATAATTTCTAAAAAAAGCTTAATAAGTGATTAAAACAATTTCATTTCAACGTGTACATTTAAACATACAATTTGTATACTCATTTGTTTACACATGTATACAATTTGTATGCATGCCTTTTTATGCATATATCCGAATTGTATATGTACCTGTATATGTAAGTATGTGATTTGTATACGCAAATGTATATATATGTATATGCATATGGTTTTTAGATACACTTGTGTATACAAGAAGCATCCGTTTTTTGTATATATACTTGTATATAAAATTATATGATTCTTACATCTAGTATAGAGTTTGTATTTCTGCATGTATATGCAATTATTCAATTCGTATATGTATATATTTATATATACATTAAAAAAATATAGACATATGCATTCATAGACACTTTTAAATTCATTCTATTGCAAGCTTTGGATGCAAAAAAGTCATATTGTGCCAAGTTCAGCTTCAAATTTTTTTATTTATGAATTTTGGATATAACAAATTTTGAAAGTAATGAATTTCGGATATAGCGAACTAATTTAGTGGTCTCGAAAATTTGTTACATTCAAAGTTTACTTTATTCTATATGTATTCATTTTATCATGTTCAGAGTCTACTTTCAAATATTGAGAAGGATGTATTGCAAATGAAATTTAAAAGAAAAAGCTCTAGTGTTATAGGAGCAACTGCACTCATTGGTGGTACAACGGTAAAGACTATTCATAGTTCCTTTCTTTGAATATTTTATATTTTTAAATTTTTTTATATTCTTCTTAGCTTTCTTTCAAATTTTTTCCATTATTTAGTAAATACAGTACACTCAAATTTTTGAACAAACGTAGCGACAATAGTAAGTATTACTGTTTGATAATTTTTAAACTGAAATTTAGTACCTGTTTACATACGTATCCATACATATATAAACGTCTATATACAAATACATACATATACATACATGCACACAATTGTATACACATCTATATACACATATATACAATTATATACATACAAGCATTCATGCATACAGATTCGTACATACATCATACAAATACAGATACCATGCTACAATAGTTGTATTATTTAGTCATACATATGTGTATAAAATTTATAAGTATAGATGGTAGCATAACTAATCAGCTGATAATAGTTATATCTTGTTAGTAAAGGTCCAGCCAAATACCAATACATGTACTTACGCACATACTTATTCATATACAGCTATGTATACGTATTTAAAGGTTGGTGCCGGAGTGCTAGCTTTACCCACAGCAACGATAAACAGTGGATTTCTTCCTTCATCAGTATTACTTGTATTAGTATGGGTGTATATGTGCTGTACTGGATTGCTTATAGCAGAGGTTAATATAAATTTAATATGCAGGTAAATATACATATATATATATATATATCACATTACACTTCATGTAAAAAATCTATCCGGACCACCAAATTAATTTCTTGTATCCACATTTTTTATACATGTATATACATGTCGGTACTTATAAAAGTGTATACATGTATATATCTCTTGATATATGTATGCATACATAAACTGATATATGTGTATATGCACTCATACATACGGATACGAACATCTAGGAATGGGCAGTCAGGGATAGGATTGCTTACTCTTGTTGAACGCACTCTTGGTACCTTAGGTGCAACGCTATCTGGTATTGTATATGTATTCATACACTATGCTTTATTAGTAGCGTACATCGCGAAAGGTGGAGAGATTCTCGGAAATATCACAGGATCTGAACATTCATGGGTATGTATGTTTATTTTTAATATGTTATTTAGTACTGTATAGTATTTGTTCTATTTTCGTGGGTATATTTATATATATATATATTTATGTATTGTATGTATGCATATTTTTAAAGATTGAATGCAATTTAATATCATATAGATTAGAGCGCATTTAACTTGTATACGTATATAAATATTATAAATATACGTATAATTTGTTGTATCTGATGTATACACATGCAAATTTATTGCATATGCATGTATGTTATATTTTAGTTGATCTATATACGTATGTATTTTTGCGCAATGTATATATGTGTATTTTACTGTTTATTCATGTATATTATATTGTTTTTTTACAGTTAGGACCAGTGCTATTTACGGGTATTTTTGGTGGTGCACTAACTGTCGGATCAAACAGAGGTGTTGAAATCATGAATAATTCGTTAACTGTTATTGTTTTAGTAAGGTAACAAAAATTTATACCTTTACATATATATGTATTTATTGCGTTTTTGTGAACAATGCATTAGTAACATTTATGGTTAAGCATGTAAGCATGTAAATTGATACCCACTAGTACATGCATAGATACGTACCTACTAATTGTTATATACATGCCGATATATACATGTATGAAATTAAGATACGTACATGCACTTACTAATACATATTATCAGGCACTTTTTTTATATATATATATGTATTATTTATTCTTTTTGCAGCTTTTGTCTTCTCTTATTTTCTGTATCTGGCGGTATGAATTTTGAATATTTTAAGCATAGCGACTGGAAATCCGTTATAGAGGCAGCTCCCATTATGTTGGTGGCGTTAGTTTTTCATAACGTGATTCCTGTTATCACAACGCAGTTAGAGGGAGATGTTAATAAAATTAGGTGCGTGCGTGCATACATATACTCTATATCCATGTGTACGCTGTGTACGCGTAAATGCACAAATTTAAAACTATTCTGTATTCAATTCCACATACATATGTATATACATTAATATACTCATATACCTGTATATACAGTGTATATACCAACAGAAATTCTGTATACAATTCCATTTACTACATATACATATAAAATAATTTGTATACATTTCTACATACTATACATACATTAATTATTATATAAATATACATAAAGACACTAAGTATATACATAAATACAGAATAACTTTTTTCAGATTAATACGCCGTATATACAAATTAATACTCTACATAAACTATATATATACCTATACGAAATAACCCGTTCTTCACATAAAATTGCTCGAAAAAATTGTTCTGTAGTCTACTTATTCAGATAATACTTGCATAGAATTGCTCTAGAATTTATTTTTAAACTATTTATTGAAGTAATGAAATAGTATTTTAATGTAAATTTGTTTTAGAAGCTTTTGTTTAACTACTTTTCAAATATTTACTAGTACCTCAAAATTCAAATAAAGGCTAGTATACTGGATAGTATACTTTACTAGTATGTGTCAGTATTACTGATAAGAGAAAGTAAAGCAAAAGACATGAAAGAAAATATAAAGTGACTGAAAAGTCATTGCATTCGATCTACTTCAACTTGTGACTTATGTACCACTGGACGTATTTAGTGCACAGTTCACTATTCAAAAACAGTTCATGCTAGTATACTACAAACTAGGAAGCTAAATCTCACTTCCGAATTACTGAGTAAGATAAGTATTTGATATGCTCAGGACTCAGGTATAGCTGAGCAGGCAAGAAATCAAAAATGTTGATAGAAGAAAAAAAGGAAAGAGGGAGAATTTTATTAAATGTGATATGAAAATATAAAATCTATAAAGACGAGCAGCATACTAACCTTAAATGTAAACTGACAAATATCGAATCCAGGCATCGCTAGCGCAATATCTAACAGTATGAAATAGTACATAGCTGGTCATTGCTAACTATATCATGGCAGGGACCACCGAATTACTTATTCATTGTATCCAAAATTTGTTACATCCTGAATTCGCTATATCCGAAAATCTTAGTCTGAACTTGGCATTTTTTCGTTTATTCGTTGTAAGTGAAAATTTGTTGCATCCGAAGTTTAATAAAGAATTGTATTTTTTCAGAACAGCAATAATTGGTGGATCGGCAATACCTCTTATTATGTTTTTGGCCTGGAATGCAGTTATTTTAGGGTCAATTGATCCTAACCTTGGAATCGATGCTAAAATAAACGATCCCTTACAACTCATATCTACAGGTGGTCCTAATTTAAAGCAAATTGTGGACATTTTTTCAGAGGTAGTGCATACATTCATACTGTATGTAGTTATTTTAGGGTCAACCAATTGATTATAAATTAGGAATATATCCTCAAATAAGTAGTGCTCTTCTAGGTATTACATCGGTTGGTCCTAATTTAAGACAACTTATTTAAATTTTCACGGATGAGATATGTATATATATATACACAGTTATCTTAGGATCAATTAATCATAAACTAGGAATTGACCCTAAAATAAACAATCCTCTACTACGTATTTTACAACAGTTTAGTGTTTTTCTAAGATACTATATATGCATGTGTGTGAACACATAAAGTGTCGTGAAATACATACGTACATACATACATACGTATATTTACTCAGATACGTGCATGTATGAAACGTTGATAAATACATACAGACATATATGGATAGGCTGATGTATACATACGTACATACATACTGATGCATAATTACGCATACATATTAATACTTACTTAAATATGCATATCGATACATACATACTTTATACTTTACTATGCACATATAAATATAATACACATGTGGGGATGTATCAATATGTATCTAAGCATTTGTATATATATGTATATTAAAATTTATTTTATGCATATATGTTTTTTAGACTGCTATAATAACTTCGTTTATTGGCTTTGTGGTTGGTCTTATGGATTTTTACACTGATTTATTTTCTGTTAAAATTGGAGATAAGAAGGTTTGTACTTATTTATACGCACATATTCATGATTTTGTACATGCATAAATACATATGGATACGTACATATGGATGCATATATACTTATGTATATATCAATATACAGTTGTATACATGTTATTATGTATTTGATTTTGTATATTTGTGTATATTTTAGTATTGTATATTTCTGTATACATTATTGTATATACATTAGCACTGTATATTTGTATGCAGTTAGTTGCTTATTTGTGTATACATTAATATTTATTTTTTAAGCCGAAAAGTCATTACAGTATTTACGGAAAATTAATCTTTTTTTAACTTTTCAAAATGATTCATAAATGTGACTTACTGTTTTCTTTTCAAGCTCATTAAATTATGAGATGAAACTTCATTTATTGGTCTTAAAATTATCCTTTTTTCAAAATTTATAAAATCGTTATACACTATTCGTAATATTATTAAATCGAATAATTCTTAAAAGAATTTGATAAATAATTTATGCATTTTATACTACAGTAAAAGTTGATTTACAAATATACTATATGAAAAGTTTAAGCGGAAACTGTAAAAAATTATATTTTTTCAAATCAACTACTATACTACAAATAATAAATTAAAGTGAAAAAGTCAACTGAAAAATTCAAAAAGTGTGAAAAATAATTTGAAAAATATAATTTTTTAATACTGAATCCAAAAACTCAAATTGTTTTGGATCATCTTTGTAATGATTTATGTATATATGTATATTTATGTGTATATGCATGTATGCACTTCTGTATGTATACGTGTAAGTATCACTCTGTATGAATGCATATATTTTAATTACGTTTTCATATAAATACATTTTATAGGCTGAAATACCGCTCTATTTTCTTATATTTGGGCCAGCTTTGGTGGGAGCCTTAGTAAATCCTACAATATTTTACAATGCATTGGATTTGACGGGGACTTTTGGTATAAGTTTGTTATTTGGTATATTACCTGCATTAATGGCTTGGAAACAGAGGTATACATATGTCAATACATGCATACATGCACGCATACATGTATACGCGTAGAACGTGTATTCAAAGAGCATTGAAATATGTATACACAGATACGTATATACACATATGTATACACGAGTTAATATTCGATATGTGTCTATGCATGTTTTTTATAGGTACTATTAAAATGAGTTCAAAATGTGTCTGTATGTACATGCCGATACATACTTACATATATGTATATAATGAGCTGATAATATATTGTACACATCAAAATGCATGTACATTTATTAATACACAATTACGTATATACAAAATTTGAAGTGTTTGTATACACAAATATCCATATATGATGTATGCATACATTTGACCATACATACCGATGTACATATACATGTATGTAATATATATGTATATATCAAAGGCTTGACATAATATGTGTATTCAAAAATACATACTGACACATATATATACTGATATAATGAAAATGAATTGATACTGTATATACGTAAAATGTGTATAAGACTGTAAACTTCGTATACACTAGCGCGTATACACATATGTATACACGGAATGTTCATACAACAATACATACAGACACATAAATACGGGTATAGATATGTGTGTGTGTACATTTTTATGTAGGTATGAAGAAACTGAGCTCAGAATGTATACACAGAACGTATATTTATGTGTATATTTATAGTTACTATGAAAATTAGGTGATAATGTATATTTATACTCAAAAAGTATAAGTATACATAATTGTATATGCAGATACAAAAATTCTGATATGTATATATAGGCATATGAAAATGAGCTTATGATGTATAAGTATATAAAGAATTCGTATACACTTCTAAATATATACACACATATGTATACATTTAAGAAAGTAAATATTGATGAATGTATCCAGGGATGAGTGTATACAGAATATGCATATACTGGTATAAAACACATATGTATGCACTGATAAATATACACAAATGTATCCACCGATAAATATACACTTATGTATACACAGAATGCGTGTATACTGATTTTAGAATATGCATATAAATACATGGAATGTATATAAACTGGTATTATGTGCATACATTTATATATACATCTATTTTATATAGCTTCATATATATACTTATATTTTATACATAGGTACACTGAAAAGGAGTTGATAACTGCATTACCTTTGGTTCCTGGAGGAAAATTCTCTCTGTTGGTTATAGCCGGAAGTGCAGTTGCCATCATACTACGGAGCGTATAAATATGCATCTCATATAATTATTAAATACACGTACACAATGCGTATACATATTTTTTACGTATACAGCTTTGTATGCACATCTCGTTTGTATATACTTGTGTATTTACACGCATTTTTTGTTTTATGTATCTGTTCATACACATTTTTATTACATAAATATTTACTTGCAGAGATTTATATATATCTTAAATAATTAATAGATACATATATAGAATGTGCATACGCATTTTTTACCTAAAGTTTGTATGCACGTATTTTTTTATGTAACAATCCATGTGCCTATTTTTTATCGTATAAATATAAATGTTATATACAGTTACTGTATACGCATGTTGTGTATTTATATGCTTTGTCGTGTATAAAAAAGTATGTAATGAAAATGGGAAATACGTATAAAAAGTGTATACATATTTTTTGTTACATAACTATGCGTATACGCATAGTTATATGCTGTTATTGCTTATAAGTGCAATGCACATGTATTTTTATTGTATATGAAATAAGTATTTGACAATATTTGCAACAATAAATGCTCGTATGTAATATGCATAAGTATTTTTTTGTCATAAATATGTGTAAACACATTATATGCAGTTATTAGATAGAAGTATTACGTATGTGTGTTTTCATTATACGTTAAATTAGCGTTTATAAATTTTATGTACTAAAGAGGATATACACACATCATCTATAATCAATCAACACATTGCAAACATATATAGGCATTTTTGGTTATACAGCTCTGTATATATATTTTATATAGCATCTTCAATACTTCTTAAGCAACTTCTTTCATAAGTTTGTGATTTTTATTTTTAAAGGAAAAAAACGCATGAAATTAAGATACTTCAAAGTATATATTTTTTTCATGATGAAATATTTTTTTGTGATATGTACTACTTTCGTGTTGCAAAAATTTTGTAAAATATGTTACTTTTGGGATAAAAATTTTGCAATTACAAAATTTTGTGATTGCAAAATATATTAAGAATATCTAGAAATTTTTTTTTTAGCAATACATTTATTATTGATGAAAATATTCCCAACAGATAATAAGGTGACTTAGCGAAGTGGTTAACGCGTGAGATTGCTAATCTCATGTCCTATGGACGCGCAGGTTCGAGTCCTGCAGTCATCGTTTTATCCAAATAACTAAATTTTAATAACATTTTTGTCAATAATTTTTTACATTTTTGTAATTTTGTAACTTCCAGCAGTTTATCAAATCTGATAATTTACTTTATTTTCAGTAATTGAATTAATTTGGTAATGAAAAACAGAAATAATGCAGAAGAATGGAAAAAAATAAATATCAAAAGAAATAAAAAAATTTTATTTTTCTGAATTGATAATTTACGGAATTTGATTATTTTATGTTAAAAACTCTTAACATAGTATTAACTTTTGTTTTATGTTACAAACTTGGTACCTATCTAAAAAAGTATTTATTCAGTTATTTCTGTTATAAACCTAGTTATTCACTTAATAACGTAGCATACGGTTAACTTAGTTATTTTCTGCTACAAATTTCATCATTTTTCTTAGTAACATAGTGTAAACTCATAGTACGACAGTATATAGGATGCTCAGAGTATATATAAATGTAAGCTAGTACAGTTATGTATTCATATGTATACATATATGTATATTGAAACAAAATGTGTGTATACGTATAATTTACAATATCGTATGTATGTACGTAAATTCATATTACCTTTATGCATACAGATATTTATGTATAAATAATATTCATGGATTATATATATTTATGTATATTTCAAACTTATGTTGAAGTCATGTATTATATACTTATTAATGAATGTATGTATAATCTGTACATATATTATATGTCTTTAGAGTAATTTATGACTTTTTCATACATTTCTTGCATCCAAAATTTACATAATCATTACATATTGTAAAAGATGACTTTCTTTTTTGTTTGCTACAAGTAAAAATTTGTTATATTCAGAATTTACAGAAATGCATGTTACTTAATATATAGAAAAAACTGTTTCTGAAGACATTATGTACATGTACATTATATACATATATCATTATATAGAACTAATGGACTATCATTGTGAGTATAATGTACTAGTCTGCATCAATATAAACTAGTGTTTAAGATATAACATTGTTACCTTTGTTTTAGCAGGGACCACAGAATATGTTAGTTCTTTGTTATACCCAATATTCGTTATATGTGGAAATCTATACCTGAGCTTGGAACCATAGCTTTTCTAGTTTATTCCTTACACGTAAAACTTTGTCATAGTGAAATTATCATATTCAGAGGGTATTATGTGCATTTTTGTCTTCAAATGCATGAATATACGTACAGAAATTCTGTTGCATATAGAACAAAAATGTAAGATTTTTTTACCCCAAACGAAAAGTCATGCTAATTTTTGCATTTATTTGAAAAAAAGTAGTTTTTCATGTGTATTTCTGTTATTTTAATCTTTTTTTGATATGTAATTCCGGAAACAGTGCAGATATCTATATATATTTATTTTGAGATGAAAAAAATTTCAAATATTATATCGAGTAATTTCACTTTTGATGGTAATGAACAAAATAGGGTGAACTACATTTTCTATGCAGTCAATTTCCTGGCTGACCAGTTGACGGAATGACTGATAAGCTTCTGGACGACTAGCTGACTGGATTACTGGCTAGCTGGCAGAATTACTAAATAACGACTGTGAAACTAAATGCAGACAAAAATGCAAAATTTAGTATAGTAGTGCTCAAAATTTTCTTCATTTATCGGGGACTTAGCTCAAATGGTAGAGCGCGCGCTTAGCATGCACGAGGTAGGGGGATCGATACCCCCAGTCTCCTTTTCGAACAGAAATTTTATAATTTATTAGATACTTTTTACATGTTTGTTTTTCAAGAAATTTTCAATTGCAACATAAACGAAAAAAGTCAACTTATATGAAATTTTTCGCATATGTAATAAATTTTTCTTATGCAACTAGTTATTTCCCATATATAAAACAAATTGTTTTGGAAATAGCGAATTATTTCGGTACTCCCGAAATAAATATATGGGATGAGATTTTTGATTCAATTAACAGTGACATATAAAAATGTAGAACTTATATATATATGTGTGTGTGATTTTTACAGGTATACATTCATTAATTAGCCCAAAAAACACTTTCCGATGAAATGCAACAAAAGTATTTCAAATTTTTTGGCACGCAACAAGAATTGAATTTTTTATTGAAAATTTGCAAGAGCTTATTTTTCTACATTCTTACCATTTATACTTATGTATACATGAATATGCAATATTTACTTGCATATATATAAATATATACCAATGTATATACAAAATATAGCAATGTATATACAAAATATAGCAATGTACATACAAAATAACATGACAAAACTTTCAATTCATCTTGTTTTCACCTCAGTTCACATAAATTTCTGCAGATATACTTGCTTTTTCCATGTTTCATGTGCTTACTCAAGAAACTAGTAGGATAATTAAAAATTATAGCTTTATCATGCTGATTTTTATTATCGATATATTCGATTGCCTAATAATAAACCGACGGTATCAGTTTGTGCAACATCAACTGTACAACGAAAGTGCATAAATTGAAAAAACTACAAAGGTATATTTTCAGAATGTATCTTCAGAATTAGCGATCTTCTACTTGAGAATCGTTGCACGTGCTAAAAGCGACAGCAAGAATAATAGTTATGGATACTAAGACTGAGCTACAGCGGGAGGAGGTTGTCCAAACAGAAATGACAGCTTCCGCGTTAAAAAGGAATTTTAACTACCATTGTGACTTTGATTCTTCAACCGTGCGTTTGAATCAACGCGATAGATCAATAACAAAAAGAGTGAAATTCATGGATGTAACTACTACTACATTTTTTAATAGCGGAGATTCTAGAGTTAATTCAAGGAAATTAGTTCATATCTGTACTGCGCCAGAAAGGCAAACATTTTCGTTTGATTCTTGGATTGCGAAGCCGCCTACGAAATGCACAGATTCCATCATGCAATACGGAAATCATCATGTAAAAGCTCAACGAACAGATTCTCCACAAGGTAATAATCGCACTGTATTTCGTATAGAAAAGGATATTGTAGTGCGGGAAAAAACCATTTTAAACGTTTAGATACTCTTCTAAAATTATAGCCCTTCAACTTAAAAATGAACTTACCATGAGGTGAAAAGTAATTTTTATTTTTTTTTGTCCTTTCATAGCCTTTCAAAATTTTTATGATGATGTATTTATTGTTGAAATAAGTTTTGATACTGGTAGAATGGGATGTTATCACAAAGGTATATATATATATACATGTTTATCTGCCAAAACTATTTTTTACATTCAGTATGTAAACTAATATTTGTAGTAAACTTCAGATATAAAGTGTTTTCATTTGTAGCAAATAAAAGAAAAAGTCCTATTCTATACAATATCCATGTATATATATATATATATATGTATATACACGGATATGTAAACCTAGTGTTTATACGTGTGTATACACTCAGTATAGATAGAATACGTATACCTGTATCTGTATCCAGATTGTATATTTTAGCTACTGCATGTATATGCTGATATACATTACAGTATTTGTATATATATATATTGTATATTTTGTAGTATTTATGTACGGATGTATAAAAAGTAGTTTTTCCGTGTATACAAATATTGCTTGCACACATGTATGTTTTTCATATCACGTATATGAGTATGTATATTTTTCTTATCCATAAACCTCAAACCAGTAAAGAATGTATTTATGACTTAATCAACGTACATAAATACATTTGCAGATACATGTATATATTTGTATACATGTATATACTTGTATTTTTCTGTATACGTATACATTGATGCATACGTATATATATACATACTGGTGTATACAGGTTCAAATATGCATTCTATAGATCAAAAGCAATTAAGAATTGATTCGACATTCAAGCTGACATATCCTACACAACTGTCTAGAGATGGTGGTGAGTCTTTTCAATTTATACTTTATTTTTTCAGAGCAATTATTTCATTTTCGATAGATATTTTTCTTCTAGAATAGTTTAACCTTTTTTTAAAAAATTATGTGTTTATGAAAGTGTTCTCTTTCTAGAACAATTTTGGTTTTTCGGTTACAAGATACACTATCTAAACCAATTAAATTGGCACCTTCCAATTCGGACACCTCATCTTCAAATGCATAGGTGTTCAACTTAGGAGGTTTCAAAGTAAAAGTAGATATTAAAAGTTATTGGTTGATACACAATTAAATTATTTTAGAAAATTGTTCTGTGGTGCTTATTTCAATAAATCATAAGTCACATTTAGAAGATAGTTATATTATAGATTAAAGTATACAATTATATTTCCACATTAAACTGTTCTATCTGTGACTCCATATTCGAAATAATGATTCATACTTTAATATAAAATTGTTCTCAAAATTATTCTGTAACTGCATTCTGATTTATTACATCCATATTTAATTTTATTGTACTTGTTCATTTTTTATTCTATTTTTCAAATTTTGTTACATTTTTTAGTAGAAACCACTGAAAATGCCAAGCAAATTTGCCGGAATTGTGAAATTCCGAAGAATTCTACAGATATATATATCTCGTGTAGCTATTGCGATTATTTCAGCTGTAAAAATTGCACGAAGAGTTGTGACATATGTCAGAAATTATTCTGTAAATTTTGCACTAATTTTGACTTTTCGGGGACTTTTGACCGATTACTCTGTCCATGTTGTTATGACTCTGTAACGTTTGAAAAAAATTCAAATTTGATGGATTGTAGTTGATCAACATCATTTTTTAGTGGAAAATACTAAATATTACTGTATTTTTCTTCTTTTTATTCAAATGTTTGTTAGTATTTATTTGTAGTTAACAATTTTTTGTGGAAAATACTAAAATGTAGGATATCTCCACTTAATTTGACTCTTCGAGGATTTTTGACCGCTTGCTGTTTTTATATTGAAAAAATTTAAATATAATGATAATGCAAAATTAATCAGTATATTCAAAGTCATGAAATCAATGTATACCATCAAGTGGAGTACGGTGAAGTGGTAAAACTATCAGGTAACAAACATATCCTTTAGTAGACTATTGATTTTAAATAGAGCATCAGATGTATGTATGATGCATGTATCAGTATATTCTTACAATGCAAAAAATTCAAATTTGATGATGCAAAAGAATCAGTAAATTGATGAAGGGATATGAATATATGCCATCAAATGGAATTTGGTTTAGAGGTATGTAGCTGCAAAATATATATGTATTGGTAATATGTAAATTGATAGGGAAAAATTTATATGTAAATGCAAAAGCTATATTTATATGAAAAACATCTGTAAAGACAAAAGTTACATTTGCAGTGGTGAAATTTATATTTATGCAAGGCAATGTTAAGAATCGCTATGAATCGTTACCCATTGATTCATCGGATTAATCCGTCTAATTTGATATGATTCGGATTCCTACATCACAAATCGGAATTATAGTTCTTAACTATTAACTTTGATGTTGCGAAGATCACCCTTCACAACACATGTATGCTTAACTAATATACTATAATGACCAATGCGTCTTGGCATTTAATACTGCTTGGTTATATGCTGGTTCAGTTTCTTACAGGCAAAATATGTATATAATGACAATAAGCATTTTTGTAGTACAAAATGAAGATAAAACATGTAAAAAAATCAAGTTGGTCAGGCAAAATATACACATTGTGCAAAAATTTAGGTGAAACATCAAGCTGCTGCTGAGATCTGACTAAAGAACAAGCTTTTACTCTCTTTTGCACGATGAAAGTTTCCGTCTTCTTTATATCACTGGGGTGGAATAATTCTAATTTTAAATACAAATAATTTTGATTTCATCATGGCATTGAGGAATTTTTTGTTACTCCTTAAGGTTGCTTAAAATTCTGAGCTCATGATGAAGAAAAGCCTTGGTTCTTGAGAGCTAAAAATAAACTCACATAACAAGCAGTGTGCGCACACACTAGAAAATTCAAAAGTAAAAATATCTACCAAATAAATATTTTTTGGAAAAGAATTCATTAGAAAAAGCAATATGACTGGAAGATAAAAAGGTCAAGCCATAAATTGTTTACTGAATGTCAGGAATTAACTTATATTACAAGTTAATTCCTTGCACTATTTATAGCTGCAGATATTCCTACTTGGAACATTATTTTATGCTAGTCATGCAATTGTCCTAAAATTAGTAAATGTTGTACTGTGAGAAGTGATTGCACTTCTCACAACACAGCTCAAGATATAATGTATATTTGAGCTGTTACTCTCTTACATTGTTTGCCTATTTTGTTGTGCACCATGAGACTGAATAAACCTTATTAATTTTAAAAAGTAAGTGCTTTAGTTGCCTTTCCATGTATCAGAGAAGAAAAAGTTTTGGCGCATAAATTCACATCAAATATATTCAGATTGAAAGAAAGTACACAAATAACAGAGAATTTTGGATTCAGTTTAGCATTCCCAAATTACACAAGCATATCAACCAGAGATTAAAATTATACTAATGGCAGCAAAGTTATTAAATATACTGCTATAAGTTGCATTAGATTTCAATGATTGGATTCAAAATTAAATAAAGAATTGTTTTAAAAATAAATGAAAATATTCATTTTTCTTGCAGTTTTATCAAAATGGTCAATAAAATTTATAAAATTTTTTTATTTATTAATAGTCCTATATCTGATTATAATTTCCAACCAACAATCTTCTATGAAGTGTAAAAGTTCAAAGAACAAAACTTTGTTTAAAGATACTGTAGAAAGATAAAAGTAAAAGAGTCTACAGATATAAGTATTTAAAACAAAACAGTATTACTTTAGAAATGTTAGGATAGAAGGAGAAAGATCTAGCAAAATGATATATGTCAGGATATTTGCCGGTCCTGCTATCTCTTTAAATTGCTACGGCATAACTGCTCTACTATGTTCACCTATATTTT